>JAZHYW010002810.1:0-19547 GCA_037355805.1 Ixodes ricinus
TAAACGATGATGCTGATAGTGCTTAACGGTGGCGCCATCTTCTAGTGAGCATGTGAAACATTCTGCAACGTGTAAATCCGTGGCGGACACCGTGGTGGCGGGTGGCGGCTCGTGTTTCCGGCGTGCGACTGATGTAAACAAGACGGCCGATGCAACATTTGCCGGTCGGAATTTCAAGAACTGCGAAGCTAGATGGAGTAAAAAGTATCTAAACGATCGTAAAGGTATGTGGTGTGTCTCCGTCATCCTGAACTTGAACGATCGTTCACGTTGTGTGCCGTCGAACCAAATCATTTCGTCTGCTCGCGGTCGCCACGGCAGCTAGTCTGCCCGCAGATCGCAAAAATGTGCTAGCATGCGTTGTTTACAGTGTTCACGATCGCTTACCATTGGTGAGCAGTCCTCGAAATTATTTGGTTTAACCTCTCAAATGAAGCAGACTAACAGGACGGCAAATCTCCTCCCGCTGTCCTAAGCCTAACGCTCGGCTGGGTCGGCGAAGGCAGTCGCCGAGACCGACCGCCATCTTTGTTTTTGCCCGAGTCGTGAACGGTGCTGCCTGCGTTCCGGTGACGACTCCAGCGGCTGGAATGGGAGAAACGAACGAGAAAGAGCCTCCCGACGTCCCGAACGACTCGCGCGCGCATGCGCAGTGGCGTCGCCGATGCGTTGGAGGGCGAACCGTTCGTGTGGAAACGACCTGCTAAAACTCCTAATAAACGTGCTGCAGTGAGCAGACGTGCAAGCAGGTAGGCGTTCCTTCGAACTGGAAAGGCTGAGATTGGCAAAACGATGGCGAGCAAATACAAAAGTAAATAAATGTTATGAAAAACTAATAATTAAAAATTTTTTTATTTGTTTATTTTTGGGCATTTGGTTTGAAAATATATTGGCGGCGACTTTGGACGTTTCGCCGATTGTCAAAAGTCGCGACCAAGGTATATGTACATATGGTAGCGAAGCTTCCATAGAAGCCCACGTGTCGGAAAAATGGCGGCTCATGGGGCTTCGTTAGCGCCATCTATGTGTCGTGATAGCATTTCCGGCGGAACAAAAAATACACAGGAAGTGACGTCACTTCCGGGAAAAAGACGTGACGTCACTTTGGTGTGCTTTCCGGCGCGAAAATTAAATATAACAAGAAACCGGGACTGCAGGCAAAAAGGACGATCGTTTAGTGTGACTAAAAAGCTTTGTTTGAGACTTTTTAGAAACTGGGACTGCAGAAAAAAAGGACGATTGTCCTTTTTGCCTGGAGTCAGGGTTTCCAAAACGTCTCAAACAAAGCTTTTTAGTAACACTAAATAAAAAAGTTTCAAACAAAGCTGTGCCAAGCTATGTTTGAAACTTTTTTAGTGTGATCGTCCTTCTTGCCTGCAGTCTCGGGTTCATTCTTTTTTTTTCATTTGTTTTTCTGTTATGGTGAATCTACACCACCTCGTTTGGACCCTTAATTCTGCGCGAAAATCGTTCATTCTTGTACGCGGCCGCCTGTTTTAGGCAGTTCGCTTCGAGGATAATTTTTTTTTTCATCCCACAGAACTACCTTGAAAGAACCGCGTTTTGCATTTTTCTCCAGCTTTTTCTGAAATATGGGTGCGGCTTAAAGGTGACTGACCTCACAAAAAAAGTGAATAACAATACCGTTGCTCGAGTGTGTTAGCGTTAAAGACACAACAGTAATTCTAGTGCAAGTCCAATGTTGCACTAACATTTTATTCACATACAACTGCTTACAACCACTCAACCAGAACACTCATCAGAAGCATATAATTGGTATATACTTTTCAGGTAGAAGAAAACTAGTAGAACAATACATAAGGCACATTATGACAGGATAACACATAACACACTGTGCAAATGGCCGCCTGTTGTGTGGGCATTATCAGTTTATAAAGAGGCATCAATATCACACCTTTTAAACTGTTTCGAGGAAAGCTAGTGTTCAACACTTTAGAAGACGCATAAAAAATAACAGCTGTTTTTGCCGTTCTTGGGCAAGGTACCATCATCCAGAAAACTTTTTTAACTTGCGTACGATGGTGCTGCGTACTCTGGAGCCTTCCGTGCACGCATAAATTATTTTGGAGCCCTCCAGTAAGCTGCGTGGCATAGGCCAGTGTTTTTTGGACCTTAAATCCACAGATTTGAATCAGTGACAAAAGCACATGAGCAGTCTGTAGCCCAAAACACTGTAAGCACCTTAATTTTCGCGATAACCTATTTTGGAAAATTTCTCAATTTGATACAAATCGCAAAAAATAAGTCATCCATAAATGTGAAAGCATTAAATATCGCTCTAGATCGCGAAATTTTGCGCCCGCCAGATTTTCTTGAAAGAGACACAATGCGAAATATGGAGCCCACGAAAAGAAAGTAATTTACATCGTGCGATAGGCTAGAAAAGCAAATATACTGCTTTGAAAATGTACTCTGTGTGGTCTCACGTGCTTGGCCTCTGCACTTGCTGCCTAGCTTTACACTTTGCTGATGCATCAACGAGTTCAGTGGGTTTTTTTTTCGTGCAAACCAGTGTAGCATGACTCTAGGAAACAGAGAAAACAAATTGTCATACAGATCGTGGTTACACACAGCAAGAGACGTTTGGACGTTCTGATAAAAAAGTACACAAAGAGTACTCCCTATGCCCTCCTTTGAAATGAGGTTGTTGATGCTCGCCTCGAAAACACGCTCACAAGCCTCAACGAATGATGTGAAAGAAGGGAAGGGAACTGACAGGTTTCCAAAGTCCTAGTCAGCAGCGCCTTTTACACTCAAATACAGCAGCACTTAGTTTCCGCCAGAAAAACATGCATTTTCTCTCTTCAGCTCACATCTCTGAGATGTCCCGACACAAGAATGAACCTTCAAAAATCTTGTCGCAAGCCACCCAGCAAAATAAACCATGTTGTTTTCTACCATGGCCGAAGGGTAGTTTAAGGGCGAATCGTTTGCCGCGCTAACAAAAACTGAGCCTCCCAAGGGTGGAGGAGCAGAGGGTGCCGACAGGCCTACCGGAGGAGTAGCAAGGAGGGACATCATGTCCTCAGCGCAGTTTGATTTTTCAGTCAACCTGAACAGTTGATAATCAAAAGATACCTGAACGCAGCTTAAAACTGACGAGAAGAAGAGTTTGCGTTTGCGCCAGAATTTGAACGTATGATAGCGAAGGTGTTTTCAAGTGCATCCTGGTTCAAGTTGCGGGTTAAAAGCTAGGTAAAACCATAATTAACTGTGAGGTGATCGTAGAGCATCCTCAGAGACCTCATTGTCAAGCACAAGCCGCGAATGCAGTTTGGCTGCCTTCTACATCCGAGTACTTGCAGGTTTTCAAAAACCTCAATGCAATCTTTGAAAAACTCCTCATGGACAGAGCCATCATGCACTGCAGACGCAAAGGGTGTCTTGGAAAATTTGTGCGAGCTATTTCGGTTGTCAAAGAGACGGCCGATTTTTTCAATGAATCTCGCTGTGTGAATAGCAGCAGCTCGCAATTGCTGGAACGTTAGAAAAGCATACATTGCAGCAGCACAGTGGTTGCTAAACACTTGGGCCGCTAGTTTTACCGACATCTTTGAGCAGAACGTCAAATTAAAGTGCTTCTCGTTCAGCTTGGGCATAGAACGGATCTCAACTGTCCGGTCCTTTTCATAAGTTTCCTTTATGTACGAGCTTTTCACTACGTGATCACAAACTTTTAAGTCATACTTAAATAACATGTTTCTGAGGCACTTCAGCATGTGCAGAGCATCAAAAAGGAAGAAGAGAGGTTTGCCATTGATATCTATGTAAGGCTCCTCGGAAATTACAAGGCATGAAAAAGAGAGACGTTCTGGCTCCCCTGATCACATACCACAGCTACTGGCTCCAGACCAACATCCACAAGGAAGCAGTAGCACTGGAAAAGGAGATCCTGTAGGACATTGGTAGTCGTGCCCTTATGAGCAAAACAGTAGCCAAGTGGCTGCTTCCATGGTGTTCGGATTCCTTTTGCCATAAACACGAGCGCCTTGTTGGACAGCTTTGCACCTTGCACACCATTATTATGCTCTTCAAGTCCTTCGAACCTGTCAGATGAGGGGTTGTCTGAGACCTTTTTTTTAATGTGCATTTCATCAAAGACTATGCTGCTGGCCCGATCGGCTCGTGAAAAGGAAGTTGCTCGCCTCTTTACCCGCTCGAAAATGTCGGGGTAAAATCCAACTCTCAATGGAACGTACTGAAGCCACAGCTGCATTGATCGGACTGATGACAACCTAAGCAGTCGCCTACAATTCTGATAGCCTTTTGGGCCATGAAAAAGAGGCCCAAAGCCAAAGCCTTGTTCTGGCTGCACTATCCACGACCGAACCGGCTTACATCCCTCGTCCCAAGCTGGGCCTCAACGAGTGCAGCGACGGCTGGAGACACATGAACGCGGATACTCTCAACTACTTCAGCAACAGTCCTCATCAGACGCTGCCGTTGCAGCCTTCTTTGCAGCCTCTTGTTTCGTTGTTGGATCTGTCGTACCTTGGCTCTCAGTGTCCGTCTTTCTCTTGTCGATGCGGCGGCCCTTGTTTGATGCTGCAAGGTGATGAATGACCCAGATCAGTAAACTCTAAGAATGTTCAGAAATATGTAAATGGTAGCCAATAAGAACTTGTATTCCTTGTCAAGTTGTACAAGTTTTTTTTAAAACCAAGAACAGCAAAAAGTTTGATAACATACTAACGTATTGATTAGAGCGTCGATGACTATGACCCCATACTCCTGAGGGCCAAAGTGGTTCAGGTAAATTCGATTATCCTGGCCGCTTTCGTAATAAGCGCAAACAATGCTGAAAAGTCTCAGCGAATTCAAAGCTAAACATTTCTAGTAGAAACACGCCACGCCTCCAGGCAGTGCAGTAGTGGGCCGAGTGTAGCTTTGTTATTTGTCATTGTGCACATCCAGCCAACCTTGATAGATTCATGAAAACTAACAACAGATAGGAAAATACTTTACAAGGGGGCATGGCATAACATAACACACCACAGCAGGCATCTCACTGACAATAACAGAATCTTACCTTCGAGTGTCGATAGGAAACCGATGCAGCGAGACGCCAGCCGCGCGGACGTCTCTTCGGCGTTCTTCTACGGAGCAACGTCTCGTTGCATAACGCGCGGAGCTCATTGTCACAAAGTACGTTGAGCCCGTCGGACGTAGTAGCGTCCAACCGCACGAAAGCGACTGATCCTATATCACTCTGACGTTACGCTCCCGCGCACGTAACTGGAGTAATCACGCTGAGCGAACAAAACTTTTCAAACTGTGTAAAGTACCGGTAGAACAGTTCAAAAACACGTGGAGTCCTGAAAAACAGCAAGCAGACGGACGTCAAAAGCCGGCCCCTTCACACAGAACGAGGTCTCTGCAAATTATCGCTATTACAAGCCAGCCTTGTTGCTTGTGGAGTTCAGAGGGCGCTAAAAACAAGTTTGTACATTATTGGTAAAAAAGCTATTTCTGCTTTTTTAGAGCGCAATAAACCTTATTTCAGATAACTAATAATAATATACAAGATTTAAAAATACACCTTACTATAATTTAATTTAATAAAATTTTATTTGTATATAGTTTGCCATAACGTCTCCTAGTCGCGCTTCAAACGCACCGTAACCACGTGACCCTCTAGGTTGGTGTCGCTGGCAATTGGTTTTGTACCGTGTTTTGGCCCAAGTTTCGCTACCATCTGTACATATACCTTGGTCGCGACTTTGATAGCACAATATACTTTACCAACAATTGATGAAATTTTACATGGATTTCTTACATTAGCTAGAATGTTTTCATTGATTTTAGACTATTTTTATTTTATTGGTAATTAAAAATGCTGCAATTGGCACCAGTGATGATAATTAGCACACTTTTCATTGTCATATTTCTTCGCGAGTTTAAAATTAGATCATAAGCAACAAAGTATATTAGAGCTTGAAAAATTACTTATTCAGATATGTCAATTTTAACATTATTATTATTATTAATACAAAGCGTGGCAATGTATGCCTCCAATTAACGTCAAGATCACGAGAATACGCTATTTAACCATAGTAGTCTTTCCAGAAAGGTATAATTTTGTTTTCTTTTTAGCATATGAAAAACTCTGACATTTATCAAGATAGACAAACAGTCAAACACTGGATGAAATACGAAGTCCTACGAGTCGCGCGGTGCTATAAAAAAACACACACACTTCAGCTGTCTGACTCGGATTCCGTCTTTGGGTTATTGCAGTGAGAGCAGCGTTAATTAATTTATGCGTTTCCTGGATATAATGTAAAAATTGGAATTATTCTCTTATTCTTGTGCTGGGAATAATGTTAAACCAATTAATCAACTAAATACCCAAAAACAATTAAAAGGACCGCAGTTCATTATTTCCCATGACAATTATCTGAGCGAGAAAAAGGCAGCGAGAACGCACAAATATCAGCCTGGATCGAACATGTATGTCACAAAATAAAGTTTCCGCGAACAACGTTTCTAAGTAAATAATTACGATGTGAGACACATCTTGGGTCATGAAAGAATCCGAAATTAAGACCTATATCGAGAAATTAAATCCAAAATAGAGGTAAGTTTCGGTTTCGCTCCAGAATTAAAACGCGCATCCTTCCGTAAATAATACGCTAAACACCGTTCTTGTTTTCAGGGTAAAGAGGTGACCTGCGCTCATAACACCCTAGCTTCCTCGTATTACCAGAAATAATTTGTGTCGCTCAGTGAAGCCAGCACACTAGACAGGCTCAGCAGCGGCACGCATCTCTGACCCTCACTAAACCCGCCATCTTGGAAAATGAGTGGCGCCACCTATAGTTAGTTGGAGTCGCGGATACTGCCACTTCGCCCGCTCCTAGCCAACTAGTTCCCAACATGAAAAGCTGGCGCGGTGTTACCAGTGTTGCATGAAGCGATTTTCGGAAGAAGTCTATTCACTGTCTCGCTTCCATCAAATCAAGCGTATTCAAATTTCAAACTAGTTTCAGTTTCATGATAACGGTAAAAGCCTTCTATGAAGATACGGCTCTTTTCAGCACAAGTTACGTCGTAGAATGCGTGTCACACTAATGTGTGACAGATTGATTGAAGAACCCCGTAATCGGGTTTCTTGCTATTAATTTAAGAAAATCCCGAAATTCGCTGATATGCGAGTACGGATGTTTACACGTTTGTAGAACATTTCTTTGTTAAAAATGCGGGAAAGGGATGCTGAAGTAGATCAAGGGTTGGCAGTTGTATATTTGTATGTATCTTTGGTAAACTAGAAAAAAAATATATACTATAAATTTATTTATTTATTTATGTATTATGTGCGGCGTCCTTTGACAAAATGTTGGAAATGTGTAGCCCGAAAGACGAAGTTGGCACTCCGGTAACTCACTTTGGTAGTTTTTTCTTTTCTCTTTAATACCACAGTTCTGTTTTTGTCTGATTTGTCTTCACGGCTATTTTACGAGCAGTGTTCTCCCTGGAGAGTCCAGTGCATAGGTCCAAAGCATGGGATAGCGCCAACCGCCCGCTTCCCAAGTTCAGGAGATCCCAGAGAGGTGCCTGTTCGCCCGACCCGGTTTCTATTTCACCTTACCACCTGTCCCACAAAGATGTAGCTGGCTTATAGCTGGAGAGAAACATTCATATTACACGTTAGGTTTCCTCTTGTGTTCCCTGTACACGCGTGAAATAAGTTTATTGAGTGTTAACCCCTATAGGCTAAAATTGCTGGCTATACCTGTTGACGATAATGTAGGCAGCAGTATAGCGTTAATTGAACTTTAACAACTGTTTCTCATGAAACGGCATTGTGCGAACGCGCAACAAATGCTACGGACAACCAACGCGCTACCGGAGTACGAAACGTGGTATGCGTTAAGCCTGATTCATATGGTACGATTTTGCTTGCGACTTCGCAGCTGCGACATTAAGTACCGCAACTTCCACCACGCGTTTTCTTTTTTCTTTCGCACATGCGACGTGGTAATTGCGAATTTGCTAGCAATATCACACCATGTTTATAAGGCATCAGCTCAAGGCAGGAACATTGAGATAGTGAACAACGGGGCTGTTTCGTTGGAGACGTCGATGCGATTCCGGTTGAAGAACTGCTTCACCATCTCTTCCGTATTGATGCCGCCCCTGGTGGCGACATACGCTACTGTCAGTATAAAGAGCACTGTTCCGATGGCCACCGATGTGATTGACAGTGAGTACCAAGTGGAAGGCAAGGCCCTGGGGTCGGGAAGTCCCCTATCCGGCGCTGGGGGCGAACCTGCAACATATGCATAGCGAACTTTGTCATTGTTGACACGGCACGAAACAGCTTTGAACATACGATAGTTACTCTGCATATGCGCAGTCTTAACCGATTCGCAGTTTTCACGCTGACTCCAATCAAAATTGCTGTCATCTGGATAATCGACTTAGAACAACAGTACGAGGTTAGGTCTGTGACGCGTAAGTAATGATAATTTTGATGAATACAACAACAACAAAAAAAAGGTCTGAAATACTAACCGTTTTTAGTCACGAATTCGCGCAACTTTAACAGTTCCTTGAAGCACCATATCTTCCTAATAGGCTACGTTTCCCACCATCTTGACGCTGATTTGCTTATCATCACGTAATTATCTTTCGTCACTGTTATATTATGATTGCGTTAATTTATTTAGTCTCTGCCGTTTCTTTTACATCATCCAACTATTTGCTTAGCCTGACATTCTGTTAATTCTTATGTATTTGCAGTGTTTTCAATTACAGTGCCTGCAGTCATGGGCCCAAACTAGCCAAATTGGTTATGGGACCAGATGCTCTATCGGTTCCTTGTAATATGCGTTGACTCTGTTAAAAACCACCGTTGACATTGGAGTCTCATATCAATGTTGCCAGTCAGAGAGGTGAAAAGCTTTGAGTTGAATCATCCACCAACCAGGGAGCGCGATTCTCAGATCGTGGTACCACCATCGCTGAAAGTGAACAGAGTGCGGAAACGTGCGTGGAAATAAAATCCGAGGTCAGTATGGTCCCAAAAAGTCAGTCCCGAAAAATAAAAATAACAACTTTTTTTTGTTCTTTTTTGCGGACAGCAAATTTGTTTGATTTATTTCACGAGAGAAATTCAAAGAAGTTGGTATCGAAATGAAAAATAACGGCTTCTACCGCAACGCGGAACGGCAAGTGGTATGTATGTTTTCTTCTGAAGCTTTTTTTATCTGGTTATTTAATATGCAATTAACGATAGTAGTTGAATATAAGAAATCGTAACTAAATTTAATTTCTGCATATTTCGCTGAGCTGAAGTTTCATGCGTGCAGTAATTGCTCGGGATCAACGGGAAGAAAACAGCTCCCCTTCATCAATTTCACTTTACTGCGCCCCAGAACAAAATTGTCTGTTTCTTTAGCATTTCCCAAAAGCGTTCGTAATGACGTAGCCTTTATAATTCCGTCATAATGTCGCATGACGTCATGTGGCGTCATGATGTCACTTGACACAATGACGTCACGTAACGCCGCAATGCACGTCATGGTGCTATCTGGTAACGTGCAGCCGCGTGACGTGATGCCAGTGTCACGTGACTTGGCATGACGATGTTACATCATGCGTCATGGTGTCCCATGACGTCATGTTACATCACATTGTCACATGACGTCATGTTGTGACGGTGCGTCACAGTGTCATGCGACGTGATAGAAGACCTATAAATACTACGTATTTAGAGCACCTTCGGTGTGACGTCTTCGAGGCTACATGCCGCGGAGGCAATATCGCTAAGGCTAACCCTATTCGCTGCGCATTAAAAAAAAAGAAGACTACTCTTCATTACGAAAAGAAGAAGCCTGCATGCCCTCAGTCCTAAGGGGTTAGCTCCCGGACATGTTGAATTCAGGAGAAAAGAAGACCGGGTGCAGGGACTTTTAGTCATGCTGAGCACGATTTGTACGTTAGCCTATGTCCGGCAGTTTTCAAACGACAGAGCAATTAGGGGGATCGGTAGCCGAGCGGGCTAACGCGTCTCAGCTCGGAACCTGAACCGAAAGCTTGCGCTGCAGAACCTCCTGGGTTCGATCTCTACCCGCTGCCCGTTTCGATATGGATGAGTTTCGTGCCGGCACGGGTTCGTGTAATCACTGGAGCGTGGTGCAGATTAAAGACCCCAGGTTAGCGGCCGTAGTGCACTGGCTAAATTTCTCATCTTGGTCACCCGTGGAGGGGCAACTTCAGGCTGTCTAAACATAAAAGCACCACATTTTTTAACCGTAATAATCCTTGGAGAAGAGAAACAAAGGGGACAAAGGAGAAACACAAATCTCCAAACACAGCTAGGTGTCTGGTACGCGCTGAAAAAATCCGCCTGGTCCTGGTATCGAAGCAGGGACCTCTCCATTTGCGGTAGAGCGCTCTACAAGCTGAGCTAACCAGGAGTTAGGTGTCAGCAGAGTAAACGAGTTTTATTAGTTGCAACCGGTCTCGCACGAACAAGAGTGAACAGCCTGTATTTTTAAGGTTATGAAGTAATTAATGCAAGTGTTCAAACGAGCTGGACAGAATAAACGATAATAATTCCTGGAGGAGGGGAACAAGGGGGACAAAGGACAAACACACATTCCCCTTGTTCTCCTTCTCCAGGGATTATTATCGCTTAAGTATACTGTCCAGCTCGCCTGCACCTTTGCATTAACTAGTTTTCTTTAAGACATAACGCTTTATAATTATTGTGACGAAAGGCAACAAACTGAAGAAACCTCTTTCCTTGCACAGGCCCTGCATCCCGGCGAGAAGAATGAGAGAGCGGAATAAAAGTTTAATTTTACATTTGTGACTTTTGAACAGAGGAATGTCTTAAGTTACACCATTCCTCGTTCCGCTTCGTTCTGAATTAATGATATGTGGCAATGGAACACATATTTACCGCGGTTTCGGTATGTTGGGGAAAGTTCGCTTCAGACGTTTCACCTGACGCCTCTTGCTTCTGAATTGGCGACCGCCTAGGTGGTGCAGACTCGTTGTCTGTGACCTGTGGATCCACACAGAGGCGAGCTTTGTGTAGCACAATCTTAACATTCTTGGCCATCAAATTTGCGCTATGTTCTTGTTTGTCTGGCGCAACCTCTTGGTTCTTGACCTCCCTGGTTCCACTCCGCGTGCTATGGCGTTCGTTTTGTGGAATAGCCCCGACGTCCTCTCTGTCATTGTTCCTCGTGTCTTCGCCCGGCCTTGGTTTGCCTTGCGGCGCCTCGAGCTTCTGGAAGTCCTTGGCACCGGGACTATGGCTAGGAACTTGCCTTCTTGACCCAACCCATTCCTCTTTTGTATCCTTGTTCTTCGAGTTTGTATAAGGCTTCCGTTTGTGTGTCGAATCCTGAAAGTATTTGCTGTCATTTGCCCTTGAACGTGTGCTCGGTCTCTGTCTTTGTGGCGTAGACTCGATGTTGTTGGTCTCCTTTGTCCCTAGTCGGATATCTGGGGCTCGCTCGTGTGGCACAGCCTTCGTGTCCTTTGTTGCCGAGTCAGGGACGGTGCCATGTTCGCTCTTAGTTCTCTGGGTGTTGTTGTACTTGGACCTCTGGTTCCCCTGAATAATGTTAAGTGCTTTAGCTTCCTATGACGATTCTGCATCCATTGGCAATGTAATAAACTTCCAGAAGTCGTAAAATGCACGCTCAGCAGGTATGAAATTCAAATCACGTTACGTGCACGTCATTGCGAAGTTACTTTTATTATTCAAAAGTTGTAAGAACCCAACTATCGTGACTATGAGAACGCCTCTTAGTTACAAGACTTAAAGAGGCACTGACACCCCGAGGGTCGTATTTTTTTATTGTCTAAAACGATGCAAATTGTAGTCATTGACACGCAAAAAATACCGCATCGCGAAAAAAAAATTCCCACGCGCGCGCGCCTCTTTTTTATTTTTGGCGTTCTTCTGTCCCGCCTCTCGCCTCTTCGCTTCTTTTCATTTGTGACGTCAAAAATCATTAAATTTAGAAGCTTTGTAGGCGACATTTCTATAACATTTAATAACGGCAATCGTAAAACATGTTTTTAAACGCAATTGCGCACACACTACGGCCCTTCTTTGAAATTTTAAAAATCGGTGTCCGGTGTGATGTCGCCTCCTGGATTTGTATCCTCCCTCGGAAAACATTCCGCCTGTGCAGGCGGCACCGCTCGCACGGAATAAAACCGGTTTTTCCCGGTCCGCCGGCGCCCTTATCTCCCGCTCCTCACCTCCTCGCTTCGGGTCGCGGTGGCAACAGCACGGAGTCGTGAAAGAAAGTCGACTCGCAGGACTCCGCAATATTTGACGTCACCGCACCGGCGCGGATCGCGCGGGAACTTCGAATTCGGCATTTGGAAATTGTTTTTTTACTTCACAGATACTGAATTCCCAAGTTTCGAATTTTGAGGGTATATGTCCTGGCATCGTTTTCAATCGTTTCGGATAATAAAAAATATGATTTTGATGTGTCAGTGCCCATTTAGCTATTGCTGAGAAGGCTTAACATGTATATGAGAGCGCGGGCGAGCGTATCTCGAACCAGTTCTTGGCATGCGCGCGGTCTTCTTCACCCACTCAATGTTGTGCGTTCCGCAGGACAGATATTGCCGTACTTTGTTGCTGTCACACACACAAAAAAAAGGTGAACAAAAATGTTTGTTTTATTAGAATTTAAGAGACCACACTGTCTTGTTTCCTCGCCATATATGAAATTGGGACTGCGTCGTGCCACAGTTTGGGGGAGAGGGGGAGGGGCGTTCTCAGGAACTGGGGTCTCAAACACGCGGCCCGCGACTCGCTGGGACGTGGCCCGCCGGCAACCGGCTACGAGTCCCGGTTTCCATGCCTCGAGTACTAGAATTGGCATACACCATAGTGTTCTCATCTCGTCGATTCATTATCGCTCGAAGAGTAGCTCTGCCCTTTTAACGTATTCACATAGTTTATACTTCTCTGTGTTCATTTGCCCTTTGTTTCGCTTTATTTCTTGCCTCCCAGCTTTTTGTAATGTGCAACGATTCGGCTACTAGGGTGCAAGCGCGAGCTATTCGTTGAAGAATGCATCTCGGCTGCGCGAACTCTCGATCAGCTGGAGTAACTGCCAAAGATAAAGCTTCGACCTCAGGATTCTCGCCTTCAAGAAGATGTTAGTAGAGCTATGAAAGGAAATAGATGTGCCAGAGGAAAGGAAGGGAATGACGTTTCGACCGAATGGTCTTCAGACCGTTGGTCGAAACGTCGTTCCCCTCCTTTCCTCTGGCACATCTTTTCCCCTCCATATCCCTACTAATATATTAATAGTGCCCGGCAAAAACCCTTATTAAAAAAAAATGTCGCCATTAAAGGAAAAGTGTGTGTTCAAAGTGTTGTAATAAAAATCTTCAGGAAAGTAATAACTGCCAAAATTGTTTTTTTAGAGTCATGTTGAGCTTGAAAAATTTCTGAGTGAATTGAGCAACGGGAACGACAGTTTACTTGCTCTCTTGTTTAATTAAAAATGGCAGAACATTGGCGGGGTGGTGTCATTTTAATTCCTTTTACCACATCAGGTCAGGGTCGAAAGTAGTCATATAAACATATCAAATCTAAAGATGTGACTGGCACAACTGTGAGCTCACGAAAAGCAAAGAACACGAGGTATCTTCTTTTTAAAAATCTTTTAACCCCCGCCCCCCTCTCCCCCTTCTTACGTTAACCCTCGACCTTCCCGGTGTGGGCTATTTGGCCCCCACATTCAGATGAGTTTGAGACCACTGCTCTAGAAGGTTCATGCTCAGAAATGCCACAAACATAAAAAAGTTTCTCAATGTGCCTTTTCTACTGGATGGATGGATGGATGGATGGATTGATGCGGCTGAATCCTTTCAATTTGGGTGGCGGCTTGAGCCATCCTAGCGAGAACTTCTAAGTACAACAATTTACTAATTTCCGATTTAATTTAGATTTAATGGAGAGGGGCAAACAATATCATATCGCCGCTAAGCATAAGCACTCATCTACCGTTCTCCAAAAGCGAAAGTTAAAATCCGTGGGACGGTGATGCCTTTTCGCAACCCGGTGCGCGCACTTTTCGCCCTACGAATTGAAAGGGAACAAACTTTATTTTGTGGGCCAGACGGGTCGGTGTGTAAATGACCGCTTCTTGGAAAGCCAAAGTGTGACAAATGTTTCTCCATTATCTGCACTAGCCAAACGTATTGCTGAATGAAATGTGTGCTCGTCATTATGGGAAGAGACTTCAATATTGTGCAAAGAAAGCCGAGTCTTTCCGTTGTGAGTTTTTGTTGTTGTTTTCGAGGGGTGGGTAGTCGGAGGAAAGAGGAAAGGGGGGGGGGGGGGTGGCGAGGGGAGTGCGGTGTTTTGCTCGGTTCACGAGGTCTTGATGAGGGACTATCTTGTCGGTTAGCTAGGCGACCGGTGTCCATGGGTTAAGACAGTGTGGATCAGTCTGTTTGGCTCAGTTTCGTCAACTTTGCGGCGGCATGTCTTTTTGTCTTTCATCTTTACTGTCTGTGTGAACGGCTATAAATTGCTGTTCCCTTGCGAATAAACTCTGCCGCGTTTCGGATGTTGTTTCGTCTTGTCCGTTGTTTTATTTCTCCTTGTCTCCTCGTTTAAATTGTGTTTTTTTTTCTTCCCTCGACTTATGCCACCAGTCCGATAACCTGTGTTTCGTGATCTCCGCTTTCTCAACGTTAATTTTTCCATTGCTGTCTTTACTTTTTTTTTTTTTTTTTAGTAAAAGACGGCATTTAGTGGTGGATGCAGGAAGCATTGGAAGGCTCGTGTCATCTGCTTCTTCGAAATAGCGTTCATTATATAAAGTCCCGCTAAAGCTTGCGCTCGAGTGGAAAAGCACACTGTAAAAAATGTTTGTAGTATAACGGGAAATATCCGGAAAATTTTGGTCAAAATAAGGCAACGGTTCTGTTAGATTAAAATACAGACACGCTTATCGGTTAAAAAACATGGCTTATGTTATTCGTGTCAAGAGCACAAGTTTTTTGGTAAATGAACAGCCTAAAGATACTTGTATTAACGGTGAAAAATAAAACAGAGTTCAATAACGCACAAAATAAACGTCGTTTTTTTCTTAAAAAACACTATAAAACGTCTTGTTATCTGTAAGAAAACAGTGATTCTGTTTTCCCACATGGTAAACATATTTGGTGAATAAACAGGGTAAGCAAATTCAGATTACTGTAAAAATACACAACTTTTTTTATTCCAGCAAAACAGAATACCAAAGTTGATAGCTACAAGTACTTGGGCGTGATTATCACGAGTGACCTAAAATGGAACAAACATGTGGACTATATAAAAAACAAGGCAATAAAAAAACTGTAGTATCTGCGAAGAAGGCTGTTTTGGACACCTCCTTCGGTTAAGACTCTTGCGTATAAAGCTCTAGTAAGACCGACCCTAGAGTACGCATCCGAAGTCTGGGATCCCCGGCAGGTCACACTTTCAAGGGAGCTTGAAAACGTACAGTCAATGGCAGTGCGCTCAATCTTTTTTGACTTTAGGAGTGCTACATCTGTTACGACGCTGAAACGACAGGCTGGTTTGCAGCCACTGAAAAACCAAAGAATGTTCCAGCGCCTGAATTTTTTTTTTTTCAAATATACAACATTATTAGAATTGATAAATCCAAATATGTGAAGCCGAAAAGCTACCGGCTAGATCGCCTGTACCGCCCGAAAGTTTTAACCGCCATTGATGCCCGTATAAATATTTTTAAACAGTCATTTTTTGTTCAGGCGGTAGAGTTGTGGAATAAACTTCTGGCTAGTGTCGTTGCACTGGAATCCCCTTCTGAATTCGAGAATGCCATAAGCGTATTGTTTGAGCTGTAAGTGTGACCCTTCTTGTGGGTGTATGTGTGAGCATAGGCGTAGACTACGGGGGGCATCGGGGCTCGTGCCCCCCCCCCCTCCCCCCTGGTGAGATCCGGGGGGGGGGGCAGAGCCCCCCCTCCGGGCCCGGGCCATGATCCTTACCGAGACGCCGTTTACGCGCCATGTAACGAGCTTCTAGTAATGGTATGTAAACAAAATAACGCCCACGTTGCCTTTATTGACAAAATACATGGGAAATGGAATCCCAGTGTGCTTTCGTTAGCTTCAATCTCCAGTTCTAGCAAAAAGATAACGCGCAGCCCCCGCCCCGCCCCCCCCCTCCCCCGGAGAACTTCTCAGCCTGCCCCTCCGAGAAAATGGAAAGTCTACGCCGCTCTGTGTGAGTGTATATTTTTGGGGTGAGGTTCCCAAGGGTTGATTTTGAAAGCGGTGCTTGAGGTGTATATTTTTGTGGTGCGGATCCTGGAGATTGTTCTGAATGTTGATATTTGAAAGCAGTGTTGTATTTGATTTCCGTGTTTGTATTACCCCCTCCCTGCCTCGGCCCTTGAAGGGCTGGCAGTATTGTGAAATAAAAAAATTAGTGAACGATGTCATATCTAAAAGAAATTATTTTTATAAAGGAATGTTTGTTTGCGATTATGGCTGGGTGTCAATTAAAATGTTAAACCGAATATTGGCATCCTTTTAATCAATTAATTAATCGATTAATCGGTTTTGTTCAGTCTCGTGCATAGTAATTTTTAAGAAAAAGTAAAAATTAGATTGTTTGCTTCTGCTGAATATGTGATCAACGAAAAAATGTACAATTTCGGATTTTAAATTAATCTTGAAGTGTAGTTGTGAAAATGTAAAAAAAAAACACCCACACACAAAGCATTGCTTCAGCCGCAGACGCAAAGAGGTTCGTTCATATTTTCCGGTGAAAACGAACTGCTCGATGGTTGTTAGTTTCCCCTTTGAGGGCAACCACGTAGAAACACAGGAGGTATGTGTATCCGTACAAGGGCGTGTTTTATTGACGGATACGCCACCACGTTTTGCCCGTCGGCCTACGAAGAAAACACTAAAAAGGTTGGCGCTGTCGTATCAGACAGATTCACCTGAAGGGCATAAGCTACCGTGTAAGGCAGATTCGCGGGAAGGGAAAGTTGCAAAAGAAAGAGGCTCCGATGACCAGAGCCTTCCCCAACGAGAGTCTCCGGCTTATAAGCGCGGTGGAAGTTTCTAAAACCATCCAACATTACGCGTAGCAACTGGGTACTGCCAAAGTGGAATTTCGCATAACGCGAGCAATGTTTGAAAGCAAGACTTTCAAGCCGACGACAGGAAGACTCACCCCTCGTCGCGTCGTTACTGGCGGGAAGCCGGGGGGCTCCCCTCACTTCTCTCTCCGCGCTGCGCGGCCAGAGCAGGAAAACCCGACTTTCCTGGCTTCGAGCCAAGAGCGGAGAGAAGGGGTTTCTCCATAGCTGCGCGACGACAGCCCCCGAGCTCGAAATCTCTCCGAAGTGTCGCCCGTAAAACTGTTGCTCTAAAAATAATAATAATAAACCTGTATTTTTTAGGGGGGAGACTACCTGTACATGTTGAAGGAGGGCAGAGCGTGTGCAGTATTTAAACAAATAAAAGGACAGAGGAGGTAAAAAATGAAAGCCGTTTACAACTCCCTGTAACGCCGGATTAGAGCGCAGCTCTTGAGGAGGAGGGGAAGGCACGGGGGGGGGTCACGTGGCCTGGGGGTCACGTGACCTCGAGGAGAGGGGAAATTTTCCGCTAAATTTAGCGGGGAAAATTTTCCGCTAGTTTTAGCGGGGGAAAATTTTCCGCTAGATTTAGCGGGGAAACTTTTCCGCTAGATTTAGTGGTGACAATTTTCCGCTAGATTTAGCGGGGAAAATTTTCCGCTAGATTTAGTAGGGAAAATTTTCCGCTAGATTTAGCGGGGAAAATTTTCCGCCAAATTTAGCGGGCAAATTTACCCATCATGCACCGCGCGGTTACGCCGTTGGCGTCGGCGCGGTTACGCCGACGCCAACGGCGACGGCGACGCCGCTCAAGCCGGAAACGGGCGCCTAAGAGCTGCGCTCTAAAACTGAAGGACAATGACAACAGCAACAACAACAGAAATGACCGGGTTTACAACGGGCGCCAAGAGGTGCCTTTACGAAGACGCTCTGCGTGCATACCTCCTCATCAGGACTCCTGAGAGCGGGGTTGTTGACCCTGTTTGCTGCTTGCGAAGACGACGGCCTGTCGTCGACTCTGCGAGACGCTGAAGCCGGGCGGCGCCGTTGAAGCACCCCTGGCTGACTGCGCGCAGAACTGATCGAGAGGTCCGAAACAGCGAGCTGCCTCGTCGAGAGCCCCTGGGTTCTGTAGGCTCTTGCGTCATCCTGGACGGCGGAAAGTTGCGCACCGTACGACTGGCCCATGGAAACGCTTCTTCTTCTGTTGGCCACAGGATTTGATAGCCACCCGTGGCCACGCACGTGGCGCTCGATTTGCGTGCCAGCATAGTGCGAGACTGTGCAGTTAGGTGCAGTGTAGCCGCTTCTATACTTCATCTCACCTTAGCGATGCGTCTCACCGGCGTGCGGTCGTGTATCACTACTGCGTGGTGCACGTTAAAGACCCCAGGCTAGCGGCTGTACTGCGCTGGCCAAATTTCTCATCTACAGCTGGGAGACTCGTCGCCCGCTGAGGCAGACCAAGTTCTAGGCTGTATAAACATACACACAGCCCGATTTTTTTTTCTCAGCTTAACATGGACAGATTTTGCAATGGCTGTGCAAGCGCGAGAGTAGCTAGCCTTAACTGCCTTGACTGGAGCACTTGCTGCACCAGGCTCACGCATCCGCCGAGGCTTCAGCCAAAGCAGCTAGCTCGCGCTTTCAGCATGCGCGGCTAATAGTCTATGCTAGAGCCACTAAATGAGCTGCGCTTAGGAGTATCGGCACTCTGTTTCCCAACATTGTTGTGGGCGTCGACATTTCGATGCTTGTGCAGAGAACACGCAACTGCCAATCGTCATGATTCAGAAGTGCGACTTCCTCAGCATTAGATTCGGTGTTAGGAAGCTCATATAATATTGCTTTGCTATGTCGCGAACTGTTTCAACATTTGTGGAAGGGACGAAAAAGCGTTTCCTGTGATTTCAGATAAATCTTCAGATAACTGGCACCCATGATTTTAAGCCACAATATGAACAAGTGTCGTTACTCTGAAGCGTAGCTTATTTAGTGGCACTAGTCCATGCTTGGCGGCTCAATGTGGCGCGTGTTAAAAGCGTCTATAAGACGCTTTAAACACGCGCCAGATTGAGCCGCCATTGCCGACCTTCTCTTGTCTTACCGAGATGCCGAGCCACTGAAGCGGGCGTTGACGAGCCTCCACAAAGGCCTATGCTGGGGAGAAGGACACAGTAGCACCTAAAGTGGCAATAACCTGTCCTGCTGTGGCAATGATGAAGTGAAGCGAACGGAATAAGAGGAAACAAAAACTGAAGGTCGGTTATGGCGGCGCCCATGCACAGCTGCCTGAAAGCGCCTATAAGAGCCCCTGTGCCACAGGCTGAGTAATGGCGGGGCTGGGGAGAGCGGGGCGGGCACGACTAGAGCCACTTAATGAGGCATACTTTTCACATAATGTACGGTCCAAATAAATGT
>JAZHYW010002811.1:0-13619 GCA_037355805.1 Ixodes ricinus
CCGCGTCTTTTGTTTATTCTTCCAATTTAGATTTTCTGTACTCGAGAACCGTGTTGCTTGCTCTAGGTTAGAATGTTCTGCGCGCCGAATGTTCCAGGCCGAATGTTCCAGAAGCCCACGCACAAAAGGGCTCCGCGTAACCAGCCAGGACTGAGTTTCGCATCAGCGTCTGATCCCGTTGCTTCGCCGCTTTCGACGTCCGCGACGCTCTGATGTTATCTTTCTTTTTCCCTTTATTTCGGGGCAATAAAGCTCGCCCCATTAAGCCCAGTTTCCCAGTTATTCCTTTGTATTGTCACTTCGTTATCTGTGACATTTTGCGGAGGTGCTGTACCGCATGTTCCCCGCCGGTGCGGCCCTCCGAGGCCCGCAGCAAGTCCGACGCCGCTTCCAGGAAGAAGCCAACGTAGCACTACCGAGATCCGGTTCAGTCGTCGCACCCAAGGCTCACACCCGGAATTCGGAACCTCTGCCACCCAGGACCAAGCAGCCAACGCAGAGGCCGACGATACAACCAGTCGCTGACCCTGCCAGTTCCTGCCGTCGTCTACCTGCCCGCCGCCCCCGTACGCCGACTCCCTTCCACGGCGAGATCCACCGAGGATGTCGAAGACTGACCGCGCACTACGAGCGTGCGGCGCGCCACAACGGACGGGACTGCGGGAGCAGGCGCCTCCAGAACCTCTACTCGCTGGAGTGGCACCGCGAGGCATTGGTTCGAAAACCACGAGGCTTCGCTCACTTCGTGGGACATCTGCGTCACCCAGTTGAAGCGAACCTTCTCGAGCCAACACCGGCGACAGAATGCGGAGGAATTCTGCTCCAGACGCGGACACAAGCCCCCGACGAAAGTGCGCGACCAGCTACGTTGAAGACGTGCTACGACTCTGTACACGCGCCGACCCGCAAGCCACCGAGGAGAAGAAGCAGCTCCTCATGAGGGGCGTCAAGAGCGAAATCTGCGGCCTTGTCCGCAGCCCCCCGACGACGGTAGACGGCTTCGTGTCGGTGCGACCAACATCGAGCGAGCGCGTTTGCCAGGGCTGTGCACTATCAACGACTTCGCCGGTGTGTCAACGGCCTGGCCGTTCAGCCTCGCCCGGATGTCGATGGTGTCGGCATCGAACACCTGCGGCAGACAATCCGGGACGTCCGGAGATCAAGAAGTTTACCGCTGCCGCAAGCCCAGCCCGCCTCAATCGCCGAGATTGTCAGGAAGAAGTACATCAGGCGCTGCAGCCAGAAGTTCTCGCCGCCACCGAACCGCCCACGCTGTTACGCCGCAGCGAATCCGACGACCACCGTTCCCAGCTCACCAGTATACGGCGCCATCCCGACGTGAGCCTCCAGCGCCACCGCCAGACCTTCGACGCTGCGAAGATCGGGCGCACGGTCCGCCCAGAACAAGCTGCGCCGCGAAAGACCGACGTGGAGGACGGCCGATCGACGCCTGCTGTGCTATCACCAAGGGGAAGCCGACTACATCTACCGACGATGTCTACCGCCAAAGGTCGCCGAGGGTATGCGCCCAACGACCCTCGACTACGTCTTTGGAGAGCGACTCGGGACATCGAGGGACTACCTCCGCCGTCATCTCCCGGGAGTCGTCTCCCGCCGAGAATTCTGGTCACCGCCCCTACCGCCATCGCTCCTTCCGCTGGTCTCGCCGAGACAGCCATACCTATCGCTTCCTGTCGGGAAAACCAGGGCGGTACGCTGGAGGTGGTGCTGCTGAAGCAACGATGCCGCGATCAAGATCGCCGAGCTCTCCACCGCAACGCCGCAACGCCCCGAAACAACATTGGCAAGAGTGCTGAATAACCTCAATCGCACCACGACGGCCACGACGCGATATACCGTCGACACCGGAGCAGACTACTCCGTTTTGAGGTGGGAGATTCTCTGCCGCCTTTCGGAAGTTACGACGTCGTGGACGGACCGCAGATACGGAACTGGCGGACATCTCTTCATCACACCTGTCGGCAGGTACTGCGCGCGTGCTGAGATCCACGCATAAACCTGCCCGTAGTTCGCTGTCCTGCAAGACTGTTCGAGGACGTCATTCTCGGAATGGGATCTCTGTGCGAATAACGGGCGCCACTCACCGACCTTGCGGAGAACAAAGCTGACGGCTTCGGGAAAGCCTGTCCCATCGGCAGAAAATCCCAAAGCGATCGCTAGCTGCAGCGAGTCCTTGCCAGCCATGCAAACCCGCCGCCGCTTGCCGAGTGTCTTTGCACCGTCGGGGACTCGAAGAAGCCACCCGCGGCGTAGCACTGTTGGCGGGAAGCGTCTCAACTTCTCCGCTGGTGGAGGGCATTCGCCTGCGAGCAGGCGTAGACTGACCAGGACGGGCGTACCGTGGCCCTTGTCACATCCAATCCCCCCGGCAAGAGTCTGCAGCACCTCTGCCAGGCAGTGCAATAGCCGGGCTTCGCCGAGGAAATTCCGGACCAGCCGCGATCGCCGCGATCTCCCAGAAAGACGCCTTCGACGCTGTCAACAAGAGCAACCACGCTGCCAGAGCCTCGACATCGACCCGTCCTTCCTGCTGCCCCACGAACGACTATCAGTTCCTGCGACCTTTCGCCGAGCCCACGCTGAGTGCTTCACGTCGTCGCCGCGCAGCCAAAACGACGGCTGCGAAACACTCGAATAATGACGATAACGACGCTCTCGTGCATTTCGGCCACCGCATCTGAGTCTCTGTAGCAGCGGAAGGGTTACCCAGAAGCAAAGTTCAGGAAATGCTGGATGACGACATCGTCCAGCTCCTCGAACAGGAACCGTGGGCTCCCAGTAGCCCCAGTGAAGAAAAAGACGGAAATCCCTGAGGTTCTGCGTGATCACCGCCTGGCTGAACAGCAGTAACAAAGAAGGGACGCTCTATCCGCTGCCCTGCATCGACGACACCCTGACCGGCTGCGCCACGCCCGACACTTTTCGTCGATGGACTGTGAAGAGCGGGTACCTGGCAGATTGAGGTCGACGAACGAGATCGCGAGAAGACGGCCTTCGTCACACCGGACGGACTGCTATGAAGTTTGCAGTGACGCCGTTCGGGCTGTGCACAGCGCCGGGCAACCTTCCAGAGCGTGTTACGGGACACCCGTCCTTCTGGCTTGAAATGGCAGAGCGGTCTCGTTCCACCTCGACGACGCGGTTGCCGTGTTCGCAACCGAATTCGACGAGCACCTCAGGACGACCGCGAGCCGCGCCGCCGGGCCTTCGAAATCCGGCTGGGCTGACACCAAGCCTTCAGCGCCGGCTCGCCGCATGGAGCAGCCGGAAATTCTTTGGGCCATCGCCGGCAGAGTGCTTCAGGTGCAAGCACTGATCCTGCAGTGATCGTCCGCTGCCGCCGAATTCCCAAGCCATCGGACAGCAGAAGGCCGTCCGTAGATTCTCTTGGGCTGCGCGCCTCCACCATACAGACGTTTCGTGCGTGACTTCGCACAGAGATTTCTTCACCGCTGACGCATCCGACGAAGTGACGACGCGCAGTTCCAGCTGCGGTGTAGAAGAGCAAGCACAAGCGTCTGACGAATCCCGCGTTAGCGCCGCAGTCGCCCTCATCTCTCGGACATTTTGACCAGTTCATGGAGACAGAAATACACACGGACGCCAGCAATACCGGTCTCGGCGCAGTTTCCGTTCAGCGACAAGAAGGGGCAGAGAGCGAGTAATTGCCTACGCAAGCCGGGGCGCTGTCTAAGCGGCAGAACAAAATTATCTAACGACCGACAAAGAATGTCTCTGGCTGTCGTCTGGGTGATAACCAAGTTCCCCGTCCGTACTTGCACGGCATCCTGTTCCGCGTGGTCATCAGATCCACCACGCCCTCTGCTGGCTGGCAAACCTCAAGGACCCGTCAGGACGCCTCGCTCGCCGGGCGCCCGCGACCGCAGGAATTCGATCGCACCATTGCGCAGCAAAGTCCGCCGCAGCATAATGACGCCGACTGCTTGCTCCAGGGGCCCCAGTCGAATCTCCACCTGACAGCACCGACGACGATCGACGACGCCTCGCTTCCTCGGAGCAGCCACAGACACCGGCGACGGGGAGCATCTCAACGAGACGACCCGCGCCTCGCGCCGCGATCGACACATCCCCGAAGGTCGAGGCAGTTCCGTTCCGTCAAGTCCTGCCCGAGACTTGTCAAGCTTCGGCTCTGGCGGGGAGGTGGTTTCTGGAAGAACTCTCTGGGAAACCAGCAACCCTGCCTGGCTGCCGGCTTGTGCCTGCCAGCCTGCGAGAAGAAACCGCCTCAAGCATGCCACGACGACCCGATCGGCTGGACGACCTCTGGCTACAGCAGGACGCTCCGCCCGACTCGTGAGAAGCACCACTGGCCAAGACTCCCGGAAAACCGTCCAGTTCGGTACACAGACGGTCGCGCCAGCGATGTGCAACGATCGCAAGAAGCCCGCCGACACAGCCAGCAGGACTCTTGGGCAGCGATAGCCTGCCCCGACTACGCCCTCTCCAGCAGGTCGGAATGGATTTGCTCGGGCCGTTCCCAACATCGACGCAAGGGAACCGCAGGATTATCGTCGCGACCGATTATCTTACACGATACGCTGAGACGAAAGCCCTTCCATCGGGAACAGCAGTGAAGCCGCTAAGTTTTTTTCGTCGAGTCCACATCTTCTTCGATCACGGCGCACCTGAAGTGCTGATCATCGAGATCGAGAAAGGCTCATCTTTCCTGGCAACAGCTGACCCCCAAGAGGCACTTCGGCTCAGTCAACACCAGCCATCGACGAACCGACGGCTTATCACCCGCAGACCAACGTGGGCCAACAGAGCGGCTCGAATGGGCGACCATCGCCGACATGACCGGCATGCACGCTCGACGTGGAGCACAAGACGTGGGACGAGGTGCTGCCAGCCGTTACGTTACGACGGCAACAACACAGCGGCACAAGAAACCACGTGGAATCGACAAGCTGTTCCAACTGGCAGCAATGGCCGACGGTTACCACGTTACCGCTGGACGCCACGCTGCCCTCAACGCGCCAACCGACGATGGCAACGACGACAGCTCAACTGGACCTCTCAACGCGCGGATGGTATGCTCGTCAACTGGCAAGCAATTCAAGATCTCAAGAGCAACATGAGTCGACGACGCACGCCGGTACAACCTTGCATCGCAGGGGACGTCCGACTCTCCAGCCCGTGGGACCGGGCATGGGCGCGGACACCGATTCGGCGCCAGCGGTCTCAGCGAGAAGCTTCGGCGCCACTTCGACCCGTACAAATCATCCGACGCCTCGGCGATCGGAACTGCGAAGTTCTACCTGATCGGAACGGCGCCCATCTCGCAAGACGCCAGCCACTGACCCGAGGCGGCGCACGTCGTCCGGCCTGGGCCGCATTATCGGCTGAACGATAGAACCTCGGACTCCCTGCCAGTGCAGTGAATCATCCGTGAACCCGTGGTCACGACTCTGCTACCTTTACTGCTGCGGCTGCGTTTTACCTGCGTGCTGCATCGAGGATTGGCGCTTCCTTGAAGGGGAAGGTCGCCGCGAGCGCAGCTAATCTGTACGGGCAAAGCGCGCTGGCGGCTCTAACGGCTGCTGGCAGGCGTGCCTGTCCATGCAGGAAGAGCTCCAGGGCTGGATCTCCGGGCAGCGCCGCGCCCTCTTTTGTTTATTCTTTCCACCTAGATTTCTGGCAATTTCGAGAAATCCGTGCTGCCTCGTTCTAGGCCAGGAACGGTTCTGCGCGCCGGAATGTTCCAGGCCGGAATGTACCCAGAAGCCCACGCGCGCACAAAAGGGCGCTCCGCGTAACCAGCCAGACTGAGCCGTATCGACACGGAACTGGCAATTTTGGTGATTTGAAATGTCGATATCGATCGCATAAACGAGTGTATTCAGCAGAGTGTGCACCGGCGGAACCGCGCATAAAAAATAATTTGACAATATAAACAGCGACCGTAAAATCCTCCTAAACGCTATATCAGCAAAACGTACCGTATTATATGTAATAATTAAGCACATTCTACAAGGCCGGGTTTTCTATGCACTTTTTTTGCGCGAAACCAAGTGTTCAACCAGTTTCCGAAGCTGGCAACCACAGCTGCAAGCAGCGCCATCCTTGATGTATTCCTGAACTTCGCATAGTCACGTTTCGACCGCCATCACAGAGAGGGCGCAACACGACCTCCAATTTATAATTCCTGTCTTTTTATGATTTATTTAATATTCAGGCACGATCATCGAAAGTGTGAGCTGATAATGAGGTTCTGGGACAGTAAACTCTATTTTGTACTAAAGATATATGCCTAAATGTCTGCCAAAAGGGGTCCAAATACTCGTTTTTGACTATCAACAAATTCGTGATTTGGCCTATATTCAAACTTTTTTTATAAACAATCCAAGTTGAAATTTAGAAAAAGGGCCTCTGTATGCAAAGCAGAATATGTTCTTCTTTGCGGGCCTACAATTTTATTCAACTATGCCCATCCCTAAGAGCTGTACATCTGTACTACCAAGTGAAGTTTCCCAAAATTGACTGTTTTTGTCAATTTTCACGTGAGCATTCCGAAAAAAGTTTAGGTCATATTACGATGAAATTTAGCGTAGCTCTTTCGACTGTAATTGCAAACACATGTAAAAAGTTTCAAATAAAATGACCGGGTAGGTGCCAAAAAATTCGCGACTGAATGTGCTTCCGCGAAGTCAGTGTTTCTAAATTGAATATCTGTCAAAATAAACTAAAAAACTAAAAAAGGGCTTCTGTTGACAATGAACGCACTCTTTTTCTATAACATTCTAAGATTTGAAAGAAATTGCTTCAATAGTGAACCCTGCACCACTGTATTACGAAACCATGTTTTGCCGAAAAGGCCAATATTCGCGGGTGCCCACTGAATTAGCTTTTTGCATTAAGAAAACAAATCATACATCAAAAGAAAGATAATGTTGTACACTACAAGATGATATATAACACATAATTTTAGCAAGCTTGAACACGCCACAATCGCATTTCAAAAACGCGCGGAAAGCGTCGTATGTCATGGCCGCCGTGGGACCGCAGCCTTAAACATGTTTTTTAACGCAATTGCGCACACACTACGGCCCTTTTTGAAATTTTAAAAATCGGTGTCCGGTGTGATGTCGCCTCCTGGATTTGTATCCTCCCTCGGAAAACATTCCGCCTGTGCAGGCGGCACCGCTCGCACGGAATAAAACCGGTTTTTCCCGGTCCGCCGGCGCCCTTATCTCCCGCTCCTCACCTCCTCGCTTCGGGTCGCGGTGGCAACAGCGCGGAGTCGTGAAAGAAAGTCGACTCGCAGGACTCCGCAATATTTGACGTCACCGCACCGGCGCGGATTGCGCGGGAACTTCGAATTCGGCGTTTGGAAATTGTTTTTTTACTTCACAGATACTGAATTTCCAAGTTTCGAATTTTGAGGGTATATGTCCTGGCATCGTTTTCAATCGTTTCGGATAATAAAAAATATGATTTTGATGTGTCAGTGCCCATTTAACTATTGCTGAGAAGGCTTAACATGTATATGAGAGCGCGGGCGAGCGTATCTCGAACCAGTTCTTGGCATGCGCGCGGTCTTCTTCACTCACTCAATGTTGTGCGTTCCGCAGGACAGATAATGCCGTACTTTTGTTGCTGTCACACACACAAAAAAAAGGTGAACAAAAATGTTTGTTTTATTAGAATTTAAGAGACCACACTGTCTTGTTTCCTCGCCATATATGAAATTGGGACTGCGTCGTGCCATAGTTTGGGGGAGAGGGGGAGGGGCGTTCTCAGGAACTGGGGTCTCAAACACGCGGCCCGCGACTCGCTGGGACGTGGCCCGCCGGCAACCGGCTACGAGTCCCGGTTTCCATGCCTCGAGTACTAGAATTGGCATACACCATAGTGTTCTCATCTCGTCGATTCATTATCGCTCGAAGAGTAGCTCTGCCCTTTTAACGTATTCACATAGTTTATACTTCTCTGTGTTCATTTGCCCTTTGTTTCGCTTTATTTCTTGCCTCCCAGCTTTTTGTAATGTGCAACGATTCGGCTACTAGGGTGCAAGCGCGAGCTATTCGTTGAAGAATGCATCTCGGCTGCGCGAACTCTCGATCAGCTGGAGTAACTGCCAAAGATAAAGCTTCGACCTCAGGATTCTCGCCTTCAAGAAGATGTTAGTAGAGCTATGAAAGGAAATAGATGTGCCAGAGGAAAGGAAGGGAATGACGTTTCGACCGAATGGTCTTCAGACCGTTTCGAAACGTCGTTCCCCTCCTTTCCTCTGGCACATCTTTTCCCCTCCATATCCCTACTAATATATTAATAGTGCCCGGCAAAAACCCTTATTAAAAAAAATGTCGCCATTAAAGGAAAAGTGTGTGTTCAAAGTGTTGTAATAAAAATCTTCAGGAAAGTAATAACTGCCAAAATTGTTTTTTTAGAGTCATGTTGAGCTTGAAAAATTTCTGAGTGAATTGAGCAACGGGAACGACAGTTTACTTGCTCTCTTGTTTAATTAAAAATGGCAGAACATTGGCGGGGTGGTGTCATTTTAATTCCTTTTACCACATCAGGTCAGGGTCGAAAGTAGTCATATAAACATATCAAATCTAAAGATGTGACTGGCACAACTGTGAGCTCACGAAAAGCAAAGAACACGAGGTATCTTCTTTTTAAAAATCTTTTAACCCCCGCCCCCCTCTCCCCCTTCTTACGTTAACCCTCGACCTTCCCGGTGTGGGCTATTTGGCCCCCACATTCAGATGAGTTTGAGACCACTGCTCTAGAAGGTTCATGCTCAGAAATGCCACAAACATAAAAAAGTTTCTCAATGTGCCTTTTCTACTGGATGGATGGATGGATGGATTGATGCGGCTGAATCCTTTCAATTTGGGTGGCGGCTTGAGCCATCCTAGCGAGAACTTCTAAGTACAACAATTTACTAATTTCCGATTTAATTTAGATTTAATGGAGAGGGGCAAACAATATCATATCGCCGCTAAGCATAAGCACTCATCTACCGTTCTCCAAAAGCGAAAGTTAAAATCCGTGGGACGGTGATGCCTTTTCGCAACCCCGTGCGCGCACTTTTCGCCCTACGAATTGAAAGGGAACAAACTTTATTTTGTGGGCCAGACGGGTCGGTGTGTAAATGACCGCTTCTTGGAAAGCCAAAGTGTGACAAATGTTTCTCCATTATCTGCACTAGCCAAACGTATTGCTGAATGAAATGTGTGCTCGTCATTATGGGAAGAGACTTCAATATTGTGCAAAGAAAGCCGAGTCTTTCCGTTGTGAGTTTTTGTTGTTGTTTTCGAGGGGTGGGTAGTCGGAGGAAAGAGGAAAGGGGGGTGGGGTGGGGTGGCGAGGGGAGTGCGGTGTTTTGCTCGGTTCACGAGGTCTTGATGAGGGACTATCTTGTCGGTTAGCTAGGCGACCGGTGTCCATGGGTTAAGACAGTGTGGATCAGTCTGTTTGGCTCAGTTTCGTCAACTTTGCGGCGGCATGTCTTTTTGTCTTTCATCTTTACTGTCTGTGTGAACGGCTATAAATTGCTGTTCCCTTGCGAATAAACTCTGCCGCGTTTCGGATGTTGTTTCGTCTTGTCCGTTGTTTTATTTCTCCTTGTCTCCTGGTTTAAATTGTGTTTTTTTTTCTTCCCTCGACTTATGCCACCAGTCCGATAACCTGTGTTTCGTGATCTCCGCTTTCTCAACGTTAATTTTTCCATTGCTGTCTTTACTTTTTTTTTTTTTTTTTAGTAAAAGACGGCATTTAGTGGTGGATGCAGGAAGCATTGGAAGGCTCGTGTCATCTGCTTCTTCGAAATAGCGTTCATTATATAAAGTCCCGCTAAAGCTTGCGCTCGAGTGGAAAAGCACACTGTAAAAAATGTTTGTAGTATAACGGGAAATATCCGGAAAATTTTGGTCAAAATAAGGCAACGGTTCTGTTAGATTAAAATACAGACACGCTTATCGGTTAAAAAACATGGCTTATGTTATTCGTGTCAAGAGCACAAGTTTTTTGGTAAATGAACAGCCTAAAGATACTTGTATTAACGGTGAAAAATAAAACAGAGTTCAATAACGCACAAAATAAACGTCGTTTTTTTTTCTTAAAAACACTATAAAACGTCTTGTTATCTGTAAGAAAACAGTGATTCTGTTTTCCCACATGGTAAACATATTTGGTGAATAAACAGGGTAAGCAAATTCAGATTACTGTAAAAATACACAACTTTTTTTATTCCAGCAAAACAGAATACCAAAGTTGATAGCTACAAGTACTTGGGCGTGATTATCACGAGTGACCTAAAATGGAACAAACATGTGGACTATATAAAAAACAAGGCAATAAAAAAACTGTAGTATCTGCGAAGAAGGCTGTTTTGGACACCTCCTTCGGTTAAGACTCTTGCGTATAAAGCTCTAGTAAGACCGACCCTAGAGTACGCATCCGAAGTCTGGGATCCCCGGCAGGTCACACTTTCAAGGGAGCTTGAAAACGTACAGTCAATGGCAGTGCGCTCAATCTTTTTTGACTTTAGGAGTGCTACATCTGTTACGACGCTGAAACGACAGGCTGGTTTGCAGCCACTGAAAAACCAAAGAATGTTCCAGCGCCTGAATTTTTTTTTTTTTCAAATATACAACATTATTAGAATTGATAAATCCAAATATGTGAAGCCGAAAAGCTACCGGCTAGATCGCCTGTACCGCCCGAAAGTTTTAACCGCCATTGATGCCCGTATAAATATTTTTAAACAGTCATTTTTTGTTCAGGCGGTAGAGTTGTGGAATAAACTTCTGGCTAGTGTCGTTGCACTGGAATCCCCTTCTGAATTCGAGAATGCCATAAGCGTATTGTTTGAGCTGTAAGTGTGACCCTTCTTGTGGGTGTATGTGTGAGCATAGGCGTAGACTACGGGGGCATCGGGGCTCGTGCCCCCCCCCCCCCCCTGGTGAGATCCGGGGGGGGGGCAGAGCCCCCCCTCCGGGCCCGGGCCATGATCCTTACCGAGACGCCGTTTACGCGCCATGTAACGAGCTTCTAGTAATGGTATGTAAACAAAATAACGCCCACGTTGCCTTTATTGACAAAATACATGGGAAATGGAATCCCAGTGTGCTTTCGTTAGCTTCAATCTCCAGTTCTAGCAAAAAGATAACGCGCAGCCCCCGCCCCGCCCCCCCCCCTCCCCCGGAGAACTTCTCAGCCTGCCCCTCCGAGAAAATGGAAAGTCTACGCCGCTCTGTGTGAGTGTATATTTTTGGGGTGAGGTTCCCAAGGGTTGATTTTGAAAGCGGTGCTTGAGGTGTATATTTTTGTGGTGCGGATCCTGGAGATTGTTCTGAATGTTGATATTTGAAAGCAGTGTTGTATTTGATTTCCGTGTTTGTATTACCCCTCCTGCCTCGGCCCTTGAAGGGCTGGCAGTATTGTGAAATAAAAAATTAGTGAACGATGTCATATCTAAAAGAAATTATTTTTATAAAGGAATGTTTGTTTGCGATTATGGCTGGGTGTCAATTAAAATGTTAAACCGAATATTGGCATCCTTTTAATCAATTAATTAATCGATTAATCGGTTTTGTTCAGTCTCGTGCATAGTAATTTTTAAGAAAAAGTAAAAATTAGATTGTTTGCTTCTGCTGAATATGTGATCAACGAAAAAATGTACAATTTCGGATTTTAAATTAATCTTGAAGTGTAGTTGTGAAAATGTAAAAAAAAACACCCACACACAAAGCATTGCTTCAGCCGCAGACGCAAAGAGGTTCGTTCATATTTTCCGGTGAAAACGAACTGCTCGATGGTTGTTAGTTTCCCCTTTGAGGGCAACCACGTAGAAACACAGGAGGTATGTGTATCCGTACAAGGGCGTGTTTTATTGACGGATACGCCACCACGTTTTGCCCGTCGGCCTACGAAGAAAACACTAAAAAGGTTGGCGCTGTCGTATCAGACAGATTCACCTGGAAGGGCATAAGCTACCGTGTAAGGCAGATTCGCGGGAAGGGAAAGTTGCAAAAAGAAAGAGGCTCCGATGACCAGAGCCTTCCCCAACGAGAGTCTCCGGCTTATAAGCGCGGTGGAAGTTTCTAAAACCATCCAACATTACGCGTAGCAACTGGGTACTGCCAAAGTGGAATTTCGCATAACGCGAGCAATGTTTGAAAGCAAGACTTTCAAGCCGACGACAGGAAGACTCACCCCCTCGTCGCGTCGTTACTGGCGGGAAGCCGGGGGCTCCCTCACTTCTCTCTCCGCGCTGCGCGGCCGAGCAGGAAAACCCGACTTTCCTGGCTTCGAGCCAAGAGCGGAGAGAAGGGGTTTCTCCATAGCTGCGCGACGACAGCCCCCGAGCTCGAAATCTCTCCGAAGTGTCGCCCGTAAAACTGTTGCTCTAAAAATAATAATAATAAACCTGTATTTTTTAGGGGGAGACTACCTGTACATGTTGAAGGAGGGCAGAGCGTGTGCAGTATTTAAACAAATAAAAGGACAGAGGAGGTAAAAAATGAAAGCCGTTTACAACTCCCTGTAACGCCGGATTAGAGCGCAGCTCTTGAGGAGGAGGGGAAGGCACGGGGGGGGGTCACGTGGCCTGGGGGTCACGTGACCTCGAGGAGAGGGAAATTTTCCGCTAAATTTAGCGGGAAAATTTTCCGCTAGTTTTAGCGGGGAAAATTTTCCGCTAGATTTAGCGGGGAAACTTTTCCGCTAGATTTAGTGGTGACAATTTTCCGCTAGATTTAGCGGGGAAAATTTTCCGCTAGATTTAGTAGGGAAAATTTTCCGCTAGATTTAGCGGGGAAAATTTTCCGCCAAATTTAGCGGGCAAATTTACCCATCATGCACCGCGCGGTTACGCCGTTGGCGTCGGCGCGGTTACGCCGACGCCAACGGCGACGGCGACGCCGCTCAAGCCGGAAACGGGCGCCTAAGAGCTGCGCTCTAAAACTGAAGGACAATGACAACAGCAACAACAACAGAAATGACCGGGTTTACAACGGGCGCCAAGAGGTGCCTTTACGAAGACGCTCTGCGTGCATACCTCCTCATCAGGACTCCTGAGAGCGGGGTTGTTGACCCTGTTTGCTGCTTGCGAAGACGACGGCCTGTCGTCGACTCTGCGAGACGCTGAAGCCGGGCGGCGCCGTTGAAGCACCCCTGGCTGACTGCGCGCAGAACTGATCGAGAGGTCCGAAACAGCGAGCTGCCTCGTCGAGAGCCCCTGGGTTCTGTAGGCTCTTGCGTCATCCTGGACGGCGGAAAGTTGCGCACCGTACGACTGGCCCATGGAAACGCTTCTTCTTCTGTTGGCCACAGGATTTGATAGCCACCCGTGGCCACGCACGTGGCGCTCGATTTGCGTGCCAGCATAGTGCGAGACTGTGCAGTTAGGTGCAGTGTAGCCGCTTCTATACTTCATCTCACCTTAGCGATGCGTCTCACCGGCGTGCGGTCGTGTATCACTACTGCGTGGTGCACGTTAAAGACCCCAGGCTAGCGGCTGTACTGCGCTGGCCAAATTTCTCATCTACAGCTGGGAGACTCGTCGCCCGCTGAGGCAGACCAAGTTCTAGGCTGTATAAACATACACACAACCCAATTTTTTTTTC
>JAZHYW010002812.1:0-30084 GCA_037355805.1 Ixodes ricinus
AGACCTTTCTTTAACGGCGCCGCCATCTTGGGGAATTGCGGCGCCGACGACGCCGTCTAGCAGCTTGGAAAAAGAAATACCGGCTATTTTTGGCAGCACAGCTATCTGGGTAGGCAACGGTGTGAGTATGGGGGAACTTGGCTAGACTTGGCTATGCTCTGCTGTAATAGCTTGGTTGGAGCTTGTCCGGTTGAATCCAGCTGGCTACTCACAGGCCATCACTTGCCTCCTCGAGAGAACGAGGACGAAAGACGGTGGGGTGTTTGATTGAGTTTCTACAGCGAAGTATATATGAGCAGTTTAATGTAGTCCATGCGGGTAAGCTCTCGGCATTTGATAGCTCCATCTTGAGTGGTGGCATGTAGAGCTTTTTCATACATTTCACTTACCATATGGGGCTTGCAGTGATAACCTAAGTGGACCACCTGCACAGGAATTAAATCGGTCCTCTTGTCGTAGACAAAGTTTTCGTGAGCTTAAACGTGACGTTGAGTCTGATGCCAATCTCGTGGATTCAAGCTGCAATCGACTGACTTCATAAATAAGGATTCTGAGAAAAATTCGAAGCTCGATAACAATACAGCCACACTCGCGCTGCAGCTTCTTGTGCTCATGGCACACTTTCTGCTATTGTTCTTATGCTTTTTAAAATTATTTATCCATCCGACGACCACGCAGTGTAGCCAGACAACCGTAGATTTTCGGAAATTGCATCACGGTAAAAAGAGCACTCAGAACTAACTGCATGCACGACGTCCGTTTTTAAGCCTTTTCGCCCATACCTTTGGCGGTTGCATACCCTGTGTCAGCGGGCAATCCAAAAATTCACCAGGTCGAGGGTACGTCAGTTACTGGCTGGTTTGAGGTTACACGAAAAAGGTCTATAGATAAAAAAAGTGCTGCAAAAGTGAACACAAGTTTTATTAAGTTTTTAAATGTGTTATTTCGCACACAATAATCAAGAACTGAGCGTCAAACCGATTTCGAGGAACAATTGTTTATCACGTCCTCCTCTCGCGGGTTAGCAGGAATGCAAAATTTAAAGTGCTCCGTTTATTTATCGTGTGATCAAGAACGCTGTTTACTACATGTACCTTCAGCTAAGGGACCAAAGCTAAAGGTATACCTTTACGCTGCCGTGTGAATTGGGTATAATTCGGGTGGTCATTTCTCGGCAAAATATTTTTCCATATCTTTGGCAAGGGCGTTCGCGTAAAGCCCCCGAATAAGGAAGGTAGCGATTTCATTAACTTCCTCTGACATGCACACCTTCTATCTTTACTTTTGCACTTTCGCACTCGCGCATGGACGGTAGCGCCGCCTGGATCGCTCCAAGATAGCGACATCTCCGCGGAGTATATGAGCACTTTCACGGCACACCCTCTGCGTTCAAGTGGATGAACGGCGAAAAATATGCTCGAAGAAAGACGATGGGAGCCGTGACGTGACACTTTCGGCCTTACTTGATTGGAGGGCAACTCCTCCTTCCCCATGCACGCTCCTTTATCCTAATTTCTTGCTCTTTCGCACTCTCGCGCGTCGACGGTAGCGCCGCCTGGATCGCTCCAAGATAGCAGGTGGCATTCTTCAAATGATGTCGCTACTTTTACGTTCGCGTGGTCAAAGGCTGGCGGGTGCAAGCTGTTCGGGTGGCACTTTCAGGCATGTGCCGGCTGAAGCCCCTTCATGTTTCAAAAGTAGCGCAAGGTGCGTCGATGCACGCGGCGCGTGCGACGTGCAGCCCTTGGAAAGATCATAGGGGCACAGCACAGCAGTGAGCTACATTTTAGACGCCATGTTCTTCCCAGCAGTGTCGCGCGGCACGTGTCTCGAGCATTTCGACAACAATGATTGGCGCCCTATTTCCCAGTATAGAGGCGCTTTATGTGCCGGCAATTTACTAGCACAATTTTCGCCCGAGCTCCAAGAGGTCGGCCAGCTTGTCTGCCAGACTATATCCGGTATCGTATCCGAATCGGGAAAGGGAACCAAACGAAACAATGCTTGCCGAAAGCGGCAAATAGCGGGTTCGAGTGGAAAACAAAGCCATCGAGACAGACACCCATTTGTGCTCCGAGACAACATAGCGAAAACAACGAAGATAAAGATAATTTATGTTTCAGAGAAAGCCACCATTTTTGGAAGAATTTGTCCAGCCTGCGCAAGGTCAGTTTGCTCTGAGACACGGTCCGCATCATACATTAATTTGTTTTACAACTGTATTATAACACGTTATTACGCCGCTGAAAAAATAATTATGCATAGTGACGCAGTTCGATACTTGAATACGCATTACAATTTCAAGGTTGGGGGGGGGGGGCGCACTGAGAAGACCGAGGATTCCAAAAAAGGTAATAACAATAAACAGAATATGTAAAGCGACGCTGGCAAGCCTCTTTGGGACCCTTGTAAGGTGGCAACTAGAGCTACTAAATAAGCGTAGCTTATTTAAGTGGCTCTAGTGGCAACGATTCTTCGGAAATCCGAACAAAGATTTTTTTTTTAATTTGACGCGCGTGCATGCGGCCAAACACTGATTTATTCGTCTGTCCTTTCATTAATTTTATATTTTAAGATCCTGTCAGCAGCACAGGGTGCCGTAATATTAATATTTCGAAAATCATTGGAAGCCGCTTGTGTTTACACACATCTCAAAGAGTCGTAACTTATATTATTGGCGCATACAGCGTGATTGTACCATACACACTAAACGAGGGTGAAGTTAACATAGCTCACGCGCGACCCAGGCAAACAATAACGCCAGTTGCCGGCGTTTTATGTTCGGGTGGATAGGGTCACGTGGTGCGCCGCTGGCGCGTTTTTGGTCGCCGGTGCCACCAGCAAGGGCTCGCCGGCGATTGACCACTCTAATTTGCCATAATAATCACCCGCGAATGACAAGTTCCATGGTGTGCTTAAAAAGCGCGGTGGAAGCTTCTGCACCACGTCACAACCACGTGATTTCTCATTTAGCTTTTGAGTTGAGGATTAAAGCTAAGGAGGAAGAAGTTGAATAGGCACTTCATGGCCCCTTTCACCTCTGTCGCAGAATTCCCGAGTCTTTAAAGGGCAGCTCCGCCGTCAATTTGAGCGTTTTTTATCGAAACATATTTTCTGGAAAGGGTACTAAAAATGTAGCCTATAGCAGCGGTTAAATCATTAAAAAATTGTTTACATAATTTATAATCGTTAAAATACGCTGAAACCGATACCGAAACTAACTTGCCACTCGACTGGTCCAGCTTTGACGTGACGTCACATATGGTATAAACACTCGCACGTGTGCAGTTTGAGCTCAGCCAGCCTGGCAGCAGGTCACTGTTTTGTGTTCGTGCCGCGGATAAAAATGGACTGATCAGGCTCGTCTGAATCAGGCAACGATGAGGATATGCCACTAGATTCTGAGGACGATGACGAAAACCCGCTCTCATACGATCCGTCGGCATAGCTCCGAAGGAATCGCCAGCGGCGGCTGAATTCGGATCCGCCGCCATGTGGACCCAGATGCCGCTTCCGAAGCGGGAATGGTAAGGCAGCTTTTGTTGCTAGCATGCCAAGAAAAACTGATCGACGTTATGCGTCTTAATTGGAGAGCACTTTTTGTTATATCTTGGGGTCTTATAATAGACGGTTTTAGTAGACCGTGTTTTCAAGCCACGCTTCCGTAGCGCGAGACCCTACGGCACAACACCAAATTCCTCCAGTCGCCATAACGCGCTCTTACATAACTGTATAAACCGATAACATAAGCAAAAAGCAGACAGTCGCTAGCACCAACAAGCTACAAAGCAAGTACCCTGACCAACATGTGACGTCACGGCAACGTCAGCGCCATCATGGCAGCCTCCGTGTGCCGCTCTTGCTCAGTGTTGCCAGTAGGGCGGGAGCAAGTGATTTGGTGTGTACATGTAAATTTCAAAATTCATTTTCTTGTAGGAAAACTAATATTTTCCTGAGATATTTTGTACACATGCTCAGGAAGGGCATCCAAATACATGGTGAAAATTTTATAGAAATCGGTGACCATCAAAATTACGGCGGAGATGCCTTTAACCACGCGTTTCGAAAACCTCGTGCTCAATGAGTCCGCGCGCCAAGGAAACTTTCTTTGAATATGCAGTCAAAGCTATGGGCGTGCATGCGCTTCTGCATCTTGGGCACCCATCGAAGCTGTGCACACGCAGCACGCGCGCTTTTCACTGCTTCTGATATGGCACAGGAACTTGTCCGCGTGTATTGGCGACGTGGGCGACCAAACGTGTCGCTGTAATCGACCTTCTACGATTGAAAAAACGCTCACTATGAACTATCACGTTTTGAGTATGATGCATAGCTCGGTCCCACCGAGCGTTCGGCGCATGCGTGACGCCGCCATAACTTTAGTTCACAGGAGGCTGGTGGCAGTGCACAAGACGGCTCGTGCCGTCTCGTGCCGTCTCGTGCTTTACAGCAGCAGAGCTCCAGCGAGGTTCTCGCACGTGCAGAAACACTAAAGTTCTGTGGATGCATTGCGGCAGCGGTGGCGCAGTCAAACTGACTGATGAGATCGGTCTATTCTACTTTTATTAATGGAGATAAGAGGAATGCCCGAATGTCAAACTTTTATGTTGCTGACGAGTCAAGCTTCCACCGTGCTTTTTACACAGCGTCAAAATTGTCGTAGGCATTGGACAATCCTGGCCGTGACGTCACATATAGAAACCATAAGGTCACGGATAGGATCCACCGGAACCGTGTAGAGAGGGAGTTTGGCCAATAATTGGGAACTATAGGAGACAAATCAGGAGGCGCCATTGGCCTAAGGCGGGCTGGGCGTGTTCCAGGGCACCCTCACAAATTCGAATGCAGCCAACCAGAAGCCGGAAATAACGCCCTGGCGGTGGTCGCGAGAAACAAACTTAATAACTGCGTCGGAGTAACTCTTGGTGATTGAAAATAGGGTGCACGTGATGTTTCCATCACGGTCATCTGAAATCATGGTGGAAGTGTGTGACTAGCGGAACGATCAACGTAATCTGTAGGCCAGGCGCCGAGTGCCGGGAATCTGCCATCCGAGTGGTCACACTCTGTCCGAGAAAAACCGAGTTCAGCGGCACATTCGTTTTTACATCTTTCTGCATGATCATGATTGAAACATCACTTGTACCCTATTTTCAAACATAAAGGATTTCTACATTTAACTCTTACGCGCTTATTAAAACCCTATACTTATGATTAAAACTGTTTCTCTCTCCCACCGCAAGAGGATTCTTTTCAGCTTCTGGTTGGCCAAGAGAAAATGCAGAAGCCCTCTTTCTGCGTTTGGTGCACGCCCTGGCTCTGCCCGCGCCTCCCACTGACCAAACTCTCTCTATACAGGGCTCTGGGATCCACCACTGATCTCTACTGACAATTTGCTGGATCGCGGTTTCCCGCTCCACGAATGCGGCCTCCGGAAGTTCCGGACCGGCCATCTTGGACCTGTGTAAAATCTGCAGGGTGAAGCGTTGCAGAGGCTGGGGGCTGCGTGCTGAAAGACACATTTCCTGCTCGTTCGTAAAGGTTTTTGACTCGTAGAGGCCTTTGAGAACCCGTAGAAACTTTCACAAAAAACCAGCACCGAGGGAAAAGGGCACACCTCGTCGAACGCGTCTCGCATGTAAGGCGGCGTGATCAAAGGACATGCCTTGGCACGCCGGACTGCTGCGTCTCTCTGCTCTCGCACGTCTGGATATCCCCTAAAACTACCACACCGGGTGGATGTGTTAACCCCTTGGGAAAGTTCTGAAGCTCTGTCGCGCGTACATGACTTTGCTGCATACATATTGGTCGCGGAGTTCTAAATCGTCCAGCTCTTCTGGCGAGTTGCTATGCTTATGACTCATCAACAAATGCTATCCGTAGAAAAAACTGAACAGTTGTTGCTAATATGCACTATCAACCATGGTTATGTTCGAAATATACTCGAATGGAATCAAATTGTCAAATGACGACACAGGGCAACGCAGTGGAGCAGCGCTAGACGGGAGGTAAGTCTCCAAGCACCATTTAATCAAACTCGTTTCTGGCCCGCCAAGTGCCGCAAGTTTCAAATACAGTCATCGAAGTAAAGTAAATCCTGATCTAGATGTACATACAGCTTCACGCGCGTTGCACGCGCTAATTCTCCCCCCCCCGAAGGGTTGAGGGGATTCACCCTATTGTCACTAAACATGTAAATTTCGCTACACCGCTACATACCCCTGAGTTTCAAGAATGCACGAGAGTACTGTAAAACCCTTAATGTTCACGAGCCCTTAATTTTCGCGAATATTGCGAATTGAAAAATTCGCGAAATCTAAGGCACGCAAAAAATTTTGGTCCTTAAGAGTTTCAATGCAGGTGTCTGGAATCCGCGAAATTTAATGGCCGCGATTATGTCCTCTGTGAACGATTCGCGAAAAATAGGGGCCGCAAAAAGAAAGGGGTTTTACAGTATTGATTTTTTTTTTTAGGTTCATCATGAAGGCGTGCAGAAGGTCGTACAGCCCTGAACGTTTCCCCTGAAAGCGCTGGAGATTTTCAATCAAAACCAGAAATATGTCCGTTTTGATTGATTTGAGCGAATTTTGAGACAGTTTTATACTTCAAATTCCTTGGAAGATATAACTGAAAAAACGCGTGGTTTTACGTACTAGAGATGGCTCCTATAGCTTAATTTTAAGAACCTGGCGGGAAGACTAAACGTTGCGGTATTTGCGTATTTGTTTAAATAAATTGAACACAACAGTTTTCGCTAGATTTATTTTCAATAGACTGATCTCACTCAGCCAGTTTGACTACGCCACCGCTGCCGCAATGCATTGAGGCAGGTTTAGTGTCTTTGCACGTGCGACAACGTCGATGGAGCTCTGCGCGTGTAGAGCACGAGCCCTCTCATGCCGTCTGCCTCCTGGGAACTAAAGTTATGGCGGCGTCACGCATGCGCTGAACGCTTAGTGAAATCAGGTCTATAAGTTCAACGAGATGGCGACACCAGCACAAAATGCCCCAAGCCAGAGCATTTGTTGTTGTTTGCTCGAGCTTGCACGGACGGCGGCTCGCGGCATGCGTCGTTTGCCGGATACCGCCGAGATTCGTTTTGCCGTTTTGCAGCAGAAGGGCTCGTGCGCGATTTGTCTGCTGCACCTAGCTGCACCACACAAAACATGGGGAGCAATGAAAGGCGAGGGGTGTATGACGTAGAGATGCCATGGCAGCGTGCAGCGTCTCGCAGCCGCGCGACGCGCCTTCACTTTCAAATGTAGAGTAACCGCGCCCGATGCCACGACCTACGCAGCTAATCCAGCGATTAGAACGTGCCACGTGACCTCGCGCCCCGTGATTCTCTAGGTCATTCCGAGTAGCCACCTGCTCTCAGTAAAGAACCTTGATGTAAACACAGCGAGGGGCGCAGGCGAGCTGCTGTAAGTTTACTGGTTCGTTAAAACATCTGAGATTGAGTTAGGAAATCTTAAAACAACCAGAAGAAGAAGAGGCAAGGAATGAGGTCAGTCAGACGGCGTCTCAAACTCAGCTAATGCGTTTATTCAGTAAACCTCATATACACTCTGAAACCAAGGTCGTCACTCAACCAACACAACAAATAATAAAAAAAAATCCGGCTGTTTCTCTTTTTTTTTCTTAATTTTTCTTCAAAGACCGCAGTCCCCATTTTACACACTTAGGACAATTCACTGCACTGGCTAAATTTCTCATCTACAGCTGACAGAATAGACACCCATTTAGGCTGATTTCCGGTGGTATAAACATACCACACACGCAAAACAATTCATCTCGGCCGCGTCCGGTGTGAAGGAAACCGCGCGTGCCGCCCGTCGGTTGCTTAGCACAGCTATCCACCATTACAGAGCCAAAGTAACCGGTGCCCGTGCACTCGCGCAGCTTGGGCGCCGCTGAAAGCTGTACATGCGCCGCTCTACACTTTTTCGGAAATGCCCTGCACCTGAGCACGGTCGCGCATGTCGCACACGAACAATAAATTTGTGAAATGAAACAATAATTACGCAAAACCGAAAAAGGAAACCAATGTTAGTCTTTTAATAAAAAGCTGAAAGTTTTTTGTTTGTTTTTTTACTGCTTTATTAGCACGGCTGAGCAGATGCTGAAAGATGCTTATACCACTTTTTCACCGTTTCAGTGGTTAAGCAAAATCACAGCCAAGTCTGCTATCTTTAGAGGCCAGCACACGCTTGTTGGTCTCTTCGGAAAGCGAACAAAGCACCCACCATATGCACAAACTACTGAAGAGTGAAGATCGCACTGGCCAGAAGCTTTTTGTTTTACAAAAGAACTAAAGCGTACGCTAAAGACACCTAAGTCTGCTTACGAGTAGGCATGCGAAAGCATTACGTACAAGCAGCACACGCTCCCCTCACTGCGCAGGCGCGGCGAACCGCGCCGGCTCTACAACTTCCGTGACGATGCATCTGCGTTGTTGTGCTTTTTTGTCTTTTTATTTCTGAGGCAAGTCCGCGTAAACCTTGAAGGGCTCGCCGGATTCCGTGACGAAGCATCTGCGTTGCTGTGCTTTTGGCCAATGGGAATTTAACTGCCGTGTCGCTGTTACAGACGGTTACAGACAACGCCGGCCATCCATGGGACAGTTCATTCTTTCGCATTAGTACTGGGTTCTGAAGGTCACACAGCTCAACATGCCATTTTCGCGTTGACCTTCACAGCTCATCACGCGCATGGTCGTCTATTCCGAAAACGAGCAAAGCGACGCGCCGTACGTACAAGCGCTGAGAATGGCACCATGGTCAGAAGCCCTTTTCCACACCCACGACCGCGGCTCGTGCATGGCCTGACGCTACTCATTACAAGCTATCGCATGTAATGACTGATTTCCGGAAAGCGAAATTTAACAGTGACATTCGCGCTGCAAATATCTATTACAACACGCCGCTGCGTAACCTTCGAGGAACAGGCGATGAACGCCGCCAAAGCCGATACATTATGTCGAGTTGCAAGAGTTACTCCATCTGCACGCAAATGACGCACTTGCAAACGCTGAAAACCGGAGTACACCACCAACGAACGACACCATCAGCAAATAGGGTGTTTCACAAGATACGTTTCAATGGTTCGAACGTGCATGGTTCCAACTTCGGAGGCAGTTGGAAATCAGAGCCCCTTTTTTTATCTTTCCAGCGCGCGTCCCTGGTTTTGAGAGTGTACACCTTAGTATCGCCCGATTGCTGGGCTAGTGGGTTTTCTCGTGAGTGGGCTCCTGCGTAGGAGCAATTCCAGACGCTGGTGGCGGCTGAATTGCAGCGTTTTATTTTAATGCGAGAGCAATAACTATGCTGCATGGAGCGGAGCCGGTTGCGTCTGTAACCGCAAGAAAACGCCAAATAATTTCCCATTCTCCCTTTGGCTGAGCAAAACGGCTCCTAGATAGCCATTGGCGGCCGCTTCACGAGAGCGCGCGCTCGGTCACCGCTCTCGTGTCAGGCGTTGCCGGAGGGGGTTGGGGGGCCGCGGCCGCTTCTGCTCCCTCTAGGCGCCCAAGAACATGGCGGCGTCTGAAGCATCTATATCGTCGGCGGCCGCAACCTCTGCATTAGTGACACGTTGCGGTCCACGCCAATACATCGCATACGAACTAAGGGAGCGGTAGAACGACAGGCATACTTTCGCATTCACAACTCACAAGAAATGCTTAGGTGTCTTTGCAATTTTTTTCTCTTTGTGTTCTGTGGCGAAAAGAATTTATTGAGGTCTATAAGAAAGCACTGTGCTGTTTTTGGTAACAAAACCAAACACATGAAAGCTATTTTTAATGAGTCCCTGCGCGACAGAAAAAAAAATGGAGCTGGAATGTTTGTTTAATTTTTTTTACGACACCATACAGACATTCAGCCGTGTAAATTTACAAAGGTCTTAACTGTGGAAAATATTTGGCCACACAGGATAGCCGAAATGCATGGGTATTCCCCGCTCACGACGTGAAATTCAACGAGGCTCATCAAACGAACAACATATATTGTACATACCCCACCGTGCCGCGTTATCCGAAGAGGATTTGGGAAAGGTCTCCAATAACACAGCATATCCAATGTACAGTTTCGACGACAGTCACTTCATGACGATTGGACAGAATCCCGGAGTGTTTTAGGGCACGTTTGAAAAGAGCTGCTTTTGTTTTGTTTTGTTTTTTGCGCAGCATCAAAGCAAATGAATGAACGTGTGTGACTCTATCAGCTATTTTTGACGAAGACCGGGAATATAGCCGGGATGGCTTTTCGGAGATTATCTCAATTGAAAATAATCCTCGAAGAACGTCGAACGGCCCGCGTTCCGGGCTGCTTGACGATCGCTTTCTTCGTTCGTTTTCTGCGAAGGCCGAGCAAGCTACGAGTCCTGGTATTCCCTGATTCTCCAAAGTGGAAGTTAACACACAAAGGGTAAGCATCCTGAACAGGCAAATAAAGTAAAAAAAAAACTTTGAAGAAACGCGGCGAACTCCGAATGCACGATGCAAATGGGGAGTCGCGCTGACCATGGTTTCCACAGCTCAGGTGGGTGGCAGAAATTTCAGGCTTGATAGGGGTCGCTCGAGACGCAAAATGGCGGCGGCCAGAGAGCTCTTTTTGCAAAGGTCTACAGCTCGTCTCCCGCACCGGCCGTTGGTCCTTGCCGTTAGCGGCGGACACCGGGCGAAAAAATCTAGCTCCCCTAGATTGGCGGCCAACAGCCCTCGGCCCGAGCCCAACCGAGTACCCGAACTGCATGCACAGCTGCGAGCAACTCCGTTTGTTCCGAAAATAAACCTTTGCCATCTAGGAGGAAAAGGCTACAAGTGTATCGCGGGTGAATCCCTCTGAACGTGGCGTCGAATTTGAGTCGGTATCCAAGCGTGTGAAGGCAGAGAGACGCAACACTTCGTCCTGCCATGGCATGTCCTTTGATCACGTTCCTGACCGCGATGCTTTCGTTCCATGAATTCCGGCTTATTTCTGCGGTATTGCGCTTTTACCAAAAACTTCCACGGGTTCTCGAAGGCAGCTACGAGCGTTTACAGATGGTTTAAATAAAAAAAAAACTCTTTCGGTGAATCACGGCGAACGAACAGAAAATGTGTCTTTCAGCACGCAGTCGCCAAGCCTCTGCAGCAGCTTCACACGGCAGATTTTACACAGGCCTAAGATGGCCGACTCGAAACTTCCGGTGGCCACACACGTGCTGCAGCGATCAGTAGGGAATGCTCTATCCGGAAAATTGCTATAAAGATCTCTGAGAACCAACAAAATATCTCGTCGTCAATGAGCCACTAGGTAATACCCTGTCAGTCCGGCTAATCTTATGGGGAAGACCGATTTCACTGCCACTTTTATTACGCCACCGCGGCCGCCATGCATCGTAGAAAAAGTAATCTTTTTGTCCGCGCGACAACCGCGCTGAGGGCATGCGCGAGCAGAGCACGAGCCGCCACGAGCTGTCTTGTGAACTGGCGCCTGCCTCATCACTGACCTGTTTAACGCTCATCCACACTGGAAGCGCATCCGCGTTCGCAACCACTTTGCGAACGCGGATCCGCTTCCAGTGTGAATGAGCGAGTTAGAGTAGTACTAGAAAGGACGAGTGGGGCCAGAGCCGTGTATAGAGAGAGTTTAATCAATAGGAGGCACGGGCAGAGCCAGGGCGTGTACCAGACTCGGAAAGAGGGCTTGGCATGCTCTCTTGACCAACCAGAAGCCGAAAAGAATCCCTAGCGGTGGTAGCGAGAAACAGTTCTGATCAAAGGTATATGTTCGTATATGGTTTTAATAAGCCCGTAAGAGTGAAGTAGTTTAAAATAGGGTGCACGTGATGTTTCGATCATGATCATGCAGAAAGATATAAGAAACGAATGCTCCGCTCAACTCTGTTTCGCTTGGACAGAGTGTGACCGCTCGGACTGCAGATTTCCGGCCCTCGGCGCATGGCGTAAGGATTATGTCGCTCGTTCCGCTGTCGCACCCTTCCACCATCATTTTGGATGAGCGTGATGGAAGCATCACGTGCACCATATTTTCAATCACCGAGAGTCACTCCGACGCAGTTATTAAGTTTGTTTCTCGCGACCACCGCCAGGTTATTATTTACGGCTTCTGGTTGGTCACATTCGAATTTCTGAAGACGCCCTGGAACACGCCCACCCCGCTTTCGGCCAATGGCTCCTCCTCATTTGTTTCCTATACTGCCTATACTTCCCAACGAATATGCCCAAACTCTCTACATATACGGCTCTGAGTGGGGCCACCGCAGTGCTATTTTCGTACCCCCGCATGTGGAAAACCACGGCTAATCCAAGTCACTTCGCTCGTAGCGCCCTCTCGGGCGCTACGAGCGAAGTTGTTCGGATTAGCCGCTTTTTATGAGAAACGCCTTTCGTTCCAACGCCAAGCCTCGACCGGGCACACTGGTCAAGGTCATAGAAACAATAGAACGCCGGACTATATTTTTTATACAACCTAGACGTCAGGCGTCGCGTACATAAAGTCACCGCGACCTGACTTGTCGTCACAACGCCATGCGACATCAGGACGACGCCTTGGCGTCAACGTCGTCATCGACGTTGACAACGTGCGTTAAGGGCTGTTTATACTCCGTCGTAACTTCAACGAGCGCAAGCGCTCGTTCACGCTCGCTGACGCTGTCTGCGAACGGGGTGTCTATACTCCAACGTCAAATTGAACGCGGCGCTGCGCTGAGCAGCTCGACGCGCGACGTCGTAGCTTGCGACGGACTTGGACATGCTCTACGTTCAACGTTGGACGTCGGCGCCGCCGACGCAGGCTATCCCAGAAGCCCTCGCGCGAATGCCTCATTCGGGAATCCGGTTGGCGGGTTCGTTGGGGCCGGTCAGAGTGTGCGAGATGCTGGTTTCTGGGATCTGAACCTGTCGTTCTTGCCGTGTGTCGTGTGCTGTTGTCGTGTTCCCGTGTTGGTGTGTGTATTTAACGTTCGTGCGCTTGACTGGGCGATTGTGTGCGTGGACGTGGACTGCTGCGAGGATGCGCTACCCTCGATTCTCGATAGGCCTATCGACCTAACAAGCCGGTGGTGGTGGGCCGTGGTGTCGGGTGCCGGCAAAAGCTGGAAGCTCGATGACGCGCCAGAGGTAGGGTTAATTAGAATTAAGGATGACCTAATGTGTGTGCTATTTATAATCATGTGCCAGTCGCACTCACCGGCAGTCGTTCCCGATCGAAAAAGCATCGTCGAATGTACGGGAACGGCGGTCACGGAAACCTCTGAACTATTTAGCCGGCCAGAAATTTTCAATTGGGCTGTTCCAGCTTGTAAATGGTCTCAGCTTGTAAACGATAATAGCGATACGCGATGACAATTGGACTGAATCCTGTATTGTTTGTATAGGCTTTGTAGAGTGCGTTACAATTTCGAACGCGTACATTGCGTAATTTAGGTGTCGTCCGCTCTCTTCGGTGTCCGTTTTTTAAGTCAGCGTGAAAGTCTGCTATGATGATAACATACTGGACACCTGTCAGAAAGAGGTTTCTGTAGAATATCGAGTGCATAGATTTCATTGAAGCATTCCAGCGAAATCGCCGGAGTCGCTTGGCACGATTTCGACGGTTATCGGGCTTTTTTTTTTTGACATTTGTGTGGCATTTAGGAGAAAATAAATACTGGTTTGCACTCGTTATCACCATCATTTGCTTGTTTTTGAACTGCTAACCGCTACCCCGAATGGTTGTTTTGAAGCGTGACATGACAACATGAAGACGAACCACACTGACCGATTGCCTCTAGGCTAGATGGCGCAAGCTACCGTCCTTAGATAACCCGTAGAGACGATGCGGTTGCCACGGAGACGCGCATGCGTAAAGTGGGGCAGTTCGTCAGGGCGCGCTGGACCAGCGTTGGTCTGCGCTGGACTGTAAACACCATCGTTCGGGCGCTTCTCGGCGCAACGTAGTGGCCGACGAACGTTGGTCTGCACCGGCGCGCGTTGCGTTCGTCGACGTTGGAGTATAAACAGCCCTTTACACGACATCAAGACTACGTTCTGACGTCATATTGCGTTGACAACAACGACGATCTCAACGTGGACGTTGATGTCGACGACGACAACGTCACGGGACGTCAAGATGACGGCGTCCTTGTCAATCGCAACGTCATAAGGACGCTTGGTGTCAGTTCGTTGACGTCGTTGTTGACATGACGCAACTCGACATCACGAAGACGTCCCGACAGCTTCCCGACGTCGACGTGATCGTCGACGACGTTACCACAACTACAAGAATTCGTCGTGACTGCGCGTCGACGTTGATGCTGGCGAAGCGACGACGCCGCACGCCGTCAAGGCTTCGTCGTGACGTTGACGTTCACGATGACGTCAGGACGACGTTAACGTGACGTCATAGCGGTGTTTGACGTTGCGCGGGGCGTCGACGTCAACGTCGGCATCGACGACCCCGTCCACGTCGTCCTCGATGTGGCGCGCGACGTCATGACCACGCTTACAACGGCGACTTGATGTCGCGTAACGGCGCCGTGCTCAACGCGACATCACGACCGCGTTACAACGGCGACTTGATGTCGCCAAACGGCGTCGTCCTCGACGCAACGCGATGTCACGACGGCCTTACGACAGCATCTTGGCGTCGCGTAACGCCGTCGACGATAACGTCGTAGCGTCGTCGTGTCGTGGTGCTTGACGTTACCCCTGACGTCAAAATCATAAAAATACAATATAGCCCCTAACGGGCTATATTGCTTGTATGACCTTGACCTCGTGTCGTTGGCCTTGATCGCAACGAAGGTGGCGCTGCGATCACAGTGACTTGGTTCCACCTGATCGCTTTCCACATTTTGAGGTGCAACTCGAAAGCATGAGCGGAGCCTATAGACGCTTTGGTCACACGCGCCAGATTGAGCCGCCATAGCCGACCTTCCCCCGTTTTGCCGAAATGCCGGGCCACTGAAGCGGGCGTTTATGAGCCTCCACAGGGGCCTATGCTGGGGAGGAGGACACAGCAGCACCTAAAGTCGCAATAACCTATCCTGCTGTGGCAACGATGACATGAAGCGAACGTAATAAGAGGAAACAAAAACTGAAGGTCACTTATGGCGGCGCCTGATGCACCGCTGCTGCAAAGCGTCTATAGCTCGTCCCACTCGTACCTTCTAGTACACTCTATCTGTATTGTAGTAGGCTGGATCGTGGATCGGGAGCCCGACGGCTGCACCACCGGCAGCTATTGCCAGGCAATGCATGATAGGCATGCAAGTCTATGGGAGGAATAAAGAAAAATAAACTTTTGGAAGCTTTTGTGAAGTGTCTTCAAATGAAACTTTTATAAGGTTTCGCAAAAATTGTAAGACAGAATTTGCTACTCGTCAGTAACTGTTGAGAAGGTTATTAAATCACACAAATAACGTGGAACTCTCTGTCGCCCGCAGCCGCCGAAGGATTTTAGCGAAGTTCCACCTCGCTTCCAGCCGAAATTTTCTGAAGACTAATGGCCTGAACTATATTTAGAAGCGATAGAAACAAAAACAATCATCACCAAGGTTGAGTGTGCACCGTGCAAAGTGTATCAAGACACACAGCCCCAAAATATGTTGCTTACGCCGTTCTCACGATTGATGGAAAAAAGAAATGCCTCAAATGCAGTCTGCAATCATTCGTAAGCAAAAAAAAAAAAAAGTATAAACATCAAAGCAAACCTTTCTGTTTGCCGGCATGAGGGGCGAATCCCTCTGCCTGCTCGTGGGGCTTTTGGGGCTCGTGAAGGAAGTCAACGGAGAACAGAAAAGTATTTACCCCCTAAAAACTTGAGTGTAGAGAGTATTGACAACACAACACAAAATTTTCTCACCATTCCTAGAAAACTTCGCTGAAGTTTGGTAGTCCAAAAATATAATAAAAATGAGAAAAATGTCACTTTTTCACCTTTTCCTTCATAGGGTTCAATGCATTTATGGTGTCAACCAATGGTCACCGGTGGTCACGCGCCCCCATCTAAACAAGCCTCGATTCTTGATGCAGTTTACTACGTATATACATCAGTGTGCCTTCTATGAACTATACACCTTTTTCGTTTAGCCTCGCACCCAGCCACGTTGTCTCCATATCCGGTATGCGTTCCGAAAAAAAAGCAAGAGATTACAGCCCTGAATAAGTAACAAAGTATACAAGGGTCATAACAAGAACGACTGACGGTTGCAATTATAATGTTAACACGTTCTACTGTCGAGGCGAGAAGAAAGCGATGTTTTCACGCATACCGGAAGTTCCAGAATTAAAGATGGCGGCGCCCACGTAGAAAAAGATGTATACAGTTATGATGGCGTCACGCTTGCGTGGAAGCTTAGTGACATCGGTCTATTCACTTAGTGGATTTGGAGCGATCCAAAATGCGCTCTATACTCGCGTCATTAGAGCGGTAATTGCTATAATCCGTTCAACCCTTAAGGTGCAACCTCACCATGTATTCCGTTTCGCTTCGTATTTGGACGGTTAATAACTTTTGTTCTATGTATTCTACCGTCATAAAGTTAATGTTCAATTATATAACTGTTTCTTAACTTTAATGTCTCAATATAATGTTTATTTTAAGTTGTTAGTTTATTATTTAAGTTTCAATAGACCGCAGTTTTTTATATTGACATTTTTTTATCGACTTATAACGTCCCGATGTTCACGATAATTTACGTGAACGGTCTGTTCGATATGCTTAGTGAGTGAAATGAAAACACGCCAAAGACACTACAGACTGCTTACGTGTAAAAATGCGTAAAGAATTCTAGTCCCGGGGGTGAAATGTTTCCGAGTAATGTTTCCACACGTAATAAAGTTGTTTCTGCCGGTATTGTATTTGGTGTGCCGCCGTAGATGTAGACGCTGCTGCCGATGTCGAGGCCATAGATGTAGACGGAGTCGCCTCATAGTCCATCGCACGAAGCACAGAGCGATCACAGATCAAGTCCGAAGCTGAACTGAAGCGCCGGACGCAGCGCGCCACTTCTTCCTTTTGCACATGGCGCTCCGGCAGTGACATCACGCTCCCCCACTGCGCAGGCGCGGCGCCCCCGCCGGCTTCACGGCTTCCGTGACGAAGCATCTGCGTTGCGGTGCCTTTCTTTGTGTTTTATTGCTGAGGAGCGTCCGCTTTGACCTTGAGCGGCGCGTGCTTGGTGACCTATTTTATGGCCATCTTTTGGGCACAACGCCGTCCCCGCCTTTTGCCGTAATGGGACTTATAAGGCTTTCGCCTTACAAGTAAGCAATGAACTCTGCAGAGATTGAGCATGTTTAAATGGCAAAAACTAAGTTTAAAATGTGTTATTTCTTCGTGCTATCGAGATCAGAATCACGCCAACTAACGAAAATATCGAGACATTAAAGTGCGAAGCATCTCTGGATATTAAGCAGCTTTTTCGTAGAAACTGGCTATCGATAGATTACACTTGGAGTTCAGCATTCAATCACAAACTTTTCCCATTCAGGCTACTGGATGTTGCAGTTTCCTAAACTCAAATAAAGATAGCAGGCACGCGTTCAAGAATAGCTTACCGGAGCATTTCTCGTCATGTGCCGCTTGGAACGCCACTTGAGAGACTGAAATGGCACCAGATTTGCGGGTGTCAGATTCCTGGATGACCGGCAGTGAGAGTGAGCAAGAGATGCAAAAACAACAAGCGCGAGGCCGCGAGTGGACCCCTGCGGTCCATTTACTTTTACGCGCGCGCGTTTCACTGTGCATCCGTATGCCCAAATGAAATTGACGCCGCGAAAAGAGATTACTTCGGTTACAACTCCACCATGTTTGCCAACAAATATTTTTTTTTTATCAAGTGCAGAAATTATTTTTGCAATCACACTATGGCTTTTTAGAATGGTGTGACTATATTCTCTGTTTCACAGCCCTCTCGGCGGCTCTGAGGCAATGCGCTGGCCAACGGGTCCCCGTTTGGCGTGTTTTAATCCCGTGCGAGGTTGCCGCAATCTGTCGGAGTCCCACCGACTATTACTGCGACGGCGCCCTGCATCGCGATTCAGGTTGCACAAAAAAAGATTCACAGTTGTAAAATTAACAGGCTGTCTTTTTTTGTTTTTTTTGTTTTTTTGCTGGGGCGTGCCGAGTGTTTTTTGCCGGGTTTGAACTCTTAGCGTCTAAATTCTTGACTTGGTCTTTACGCTTAGCTCCAGAGCGCAGCCAAACACTACGGGCGCGAATGGGCAATCAAGCAGCGCATGACCGTGCAATCAAGATTGCATGGTCATGGCGGCCTCGTGTGTTTTTGGTGCTTAGTGCGATCATCGGCTAAAACCAAATGTAGTAAAAAACGGAATACGTCTTTAGTGTGTGTATTTGCGTTTTTTTTTGTGCCTGCATATCTTTTATCGAGCTTTTAATTGTGATGAAACAGGCAGACAGCCTGCGGCGGCAACAGCCACAGGCGGCGCCGGCAGAGTGAGAGCCCACGGTTACACCCTGTCTCGTTGCTACTTGGCAAAGGGTGAACGATAAGCCCCGCATTGTGTGCCGACGGCTTCGAAATGCGCGACGACGCATAACGAGCTGCAGCGCACACATATTGGAGAATGACGCAGCGAAAAGCCTGATACTACTTCGGAGTTGAGGCGCGTTGCCGGCGATACGCCGGATCGCGTTCCCATTCACCCGCCAGGGCCGTAGCTTCCGCCATACTGGCATGTTACGCAATCCACGGCTTCTTAGGGTACCCTGTATTTCTTGCTTCAGACACATGGGCTAAGCGGCGCCACTAGAGTAAAAGCTCACGTTTCGAACAATGCAGCCGCTAGTCCCTGGGATACCCGGATGTTTCTTGCTTCTATTCGCTATAGATAGCGCCGGACCAAAACAACTCATGTTTACAAACAAATGGATGGATGGATGGATGAATACGGCTGAGCCCTTTGGATCGGGCGGTAGCTACGCCACCTAGCCAATTTGTCTTACCATTTAAGCTTAGAATATTTAAATGTGAAAACTATATACACTCTGCTCTGAACAGAAAGTGAGGCTATAAAACCCCCTTGCCATCAGTTAATAAGAAAATACCTAGTTTTCTCGTGCTTTCTGCCACCATTCACTTAATCTTTGCTTGGTAATCTCTACTGTCTTGTAATCCACTTTTCCTTCGCTGTCTCTAAAACCCAATGACTTTATTAAATCTATGTTGTCTTCGGTAGGCATAGGGTGAAGCCCTTTACAGTAGAGTATCAAGTGCTCAGCCGTCTCGTCCACCTCTCCACAAGCAGCGCACACCTGTATCCATTTCCTGGTACTTCGCTCTGTATGTTCTGGTTCGCAAAACACCTGTCCTTGCCTCAAACAACAATGAGCTTCCCCTAGAATTATCATAAATGCTTTCTTTGGCAATAACTGTTTTGTTTAATCTATAGCTTTCCAGAGCCCTCTTTGTCTGCATTCCCTCTAGCCACCGATCTCTTTCTGTGGCCTTAACTTTTCTTCTTAACGGAGACCTGCTCTTCCGTAACCCCACTATAGCCTAAAAACTTTCCTCCGGTGGCGTCCGCTGAGGGGCGCCCCGGGCGCCCAGAGCGCCCGGGGCGCCCCTAGCGGACGCACCGGCGCCGCGCATGCGCGATGGGGGTGTGGGCAACAAGCTCGCCGTCGCCCATAAACAAACCATTGAAATGCGATGTTATCGGCGTCGGTGTGAGTCCCCCTGCCCTTTATCGCTTTCGAATTGTTGATTTTACGTCTTCCTGGCAATGTCTGACTACATGAGCGGCGTCAGCGAAATCAACGAGGCTCGTTACACCGCAAAACATCGCGTGAATAATCTGACATGCGGCGATTCATTCCGCGTGGACGCCGCAGAATGTACGCTAAAGCCTGATTCACATGATGAGATTTCGCTCGCAATTTTCAGTCGCGACGTCGCTCGGGCTGCAAAAGCGTGAACCGCAGCTGAGATGGTCGACGTCGATACTGTAAAATCGCAAGCAGAATCGGACGAAGTGAATCAGGCATAACAAGTCGGTGATGGCCGCTGGTAACAATAATCAACATCTCCTTGTATCTACTGTTTACGTCGAGCCTGCTTACCAACCTTCAAACTTAAGTCTTTTGAGGCCTGCACTTACTTCTTATCGCAAGTACCGGGCCAACATTTGGTCTACGGGCCGGTGTCGTCTAAAAGAGCAGACGACAAGCAGAAGCGTTTGAAAGAGCAGACGACAGTCTGAACGATCAGACGGCCGTTCGAACTTCAAGACGCACTGACACGTAGTCCGCAGGTAGGCCGTACAACTTGACGGTTTTCCGGCGTTCATGTTGGAACAAAACAAATAAATCTGATGACCACAAGTATCCGTGAATTCAACCCAAAGTGCTTCCCGCCCAAGCAATTGTGGTCCGGCGGCGTCTGGTTTACCACATATCCACGTTCTCGGACGAACCGAGAACATGAAAACTGATCTTCAAACCTTTCTCGACTTTTTTGGCACAGCCCCAGTCGCGGCGGTTTGACGAAAAGGCATGTTTTCGTCAGGTTCCTTTCAAACAACGCAGGAATACACGCCTCACATAGGGGCCTTCCGCCCACAGCCCCAGACCGGAAGTGCGACCGACGCGCCACCACCGCGCCGTGACGTAACAGAGATGAGTTCGTGTATGGTTGCGACCTAGGAAAGGTATATTGTATATAAATAAAAAATGACACGTTAACGCGGGTCGCATGGCAAGGTATTTAAGACTGCTTACGTGTAGGAATACAGAAAGCATTATAGTCCCGCTGGTGAAATGTTTTGCTCCGGCGGTGACATCAGCTCCCCTCTGGGCGGGCGTGGCGCTCCCGCCTTCACTGCCACGTGACGAAGCATCTGCGTTTGCTTTTTTCTTTGTGTTTTCTTTCTGAGGCGCGTCCGCTTTGACCTTGGGCGGCGTGCTTGATGACATATTTTCTGCGCCATCTCAGACGCTCATGTCTGCTTTTTTTCAATAATGAAACATATAAAACCCTAAAAAAAAAAAAAAACCATAAATTCATGAGGTCCCAATCCTGGCTTGGGACGAAGCGGGTCAGAGAACCCGGGACATCACCGCCTGCCTACAGTGGTCAGTGGTTTGGAATTTGGCCAATCGCAGAAGCGGCGATAACTTCATCCCCTTGGTTCCGCTGAATGAGACTGATTAACTGAATATATTTTATGCTACGTTATGGAGATTCTATGCCTCCTTGCTGACTAAATTACTTCTGCTGCGGAAAGAAGCTGAGCTAGTTTCTTGAACTGTTTTCGATTCTATTATACCTGGAATTTCCCCGACATTTATCTTTCTGTTGCCACAGAACAAATTTATCATCTGTACTCTATAAAGTACTATTACGCGACTTACTTAGTTCATCAGCAGCCTCGAAGAAAGCAAGGCCAAGCGCTGGCCTACAGATCTCCAGTTAGTTGTACGGATCTCCCAGACGGTCAGTGATTACAGACATACTTGTGCCCGTTACTCGGAAAATGTAATGGATTACAATTACAAATTACTGAGCCTTAAATGTAATGGATTACCGTTACAAATTACTTTCGCTGAAAAGTAACGGATTACTTTACTCGTTACGTTACAAATTACTTTCACGTTACTTTTCCGGTACGCTTATCAAGAAAACAATAGAAACAATTTCGATGTTTTCAAAAATTTTCTGCAACTCTACTTTCCATTTCTCATACGCCCGCATTATGGTAGTCCTTGTGAAAATAAAATATTGTATTTAAGAGAAAGAATGTAGGTGCACTCCGTTCACTCTGTGAGCTGACAAGGCAGCGAAAGCTACAACCACACCCGCCATCCCGCCAGCTTACTGCGACCGGAAATGATCCCTGGAATTCTGCAGACAAAGCAAGCGGTGCGCATGCTCAGTAGCAGCGTCTACCTCTGCTAGGAGATTCGGAGGTAAGAAACCGATCTGCGAAAGCTCCCTTTTGAAATGGGCCTTTCAAGCGTGAGCGCAACGTCTCAAAGCTGCGGTCTCGTGGCTCTAGCTTTGACGCACTGTCAGCTTATGCAAGAACATATAGTATAGTTGCATGCAGTACTGAAAAATGCATGGGCCGAGCGCTCGTTTTTGAGCTTTGGTCGAACGGATGGTCGCACACTCATATTGCACCAGTTTCTGTATTACGTTAATATTTTTAAAAAGTAACGAGTAATTAAAGTAATCCGTTACCAATATTTTGTAACGAAATTACATTACAAATTACTGCCGCAAAAAAGTAACGTGGCAATTACAAAATTACTTGAAAAAGTAACGGATTACAAGTAATCCGTTACTTGTAACGGATTACTTTTCATGTCTGATTACAGGTATTAATTAAACGTCTGATCTCACCCTTGTGGCATTTACGACGAAGAGTGGTAGTAACTGTTAACATTTCGTTTGCTGTACTGACCAGCCTTGACCAGTCTTGAAAGGTCCGGGGTCGGTTCCTGGACCTCGCGGATATTTTCAGCGGCGATAAGACGCCTAGAAGGGGAGAAGTGCGCTCCATTTCAGGTATGATTAAATTTATTCATGCGTAACCTGGCCAGCTTTCCGGAACACGGCGGCCTAGTTCCAGGTTTTCACGCCACGTGGCGTATCAGCATTGATCGAGACGAGGCCTTTATAGCGAAATAGGAAAGAACGGGTTTACTGCTTTCCTAACCTCATCTCTTAGGCATCTTTCTGGCCTCCAGTCCTTTCACCATTGGAATCGGGCCGCCGCCGTTTCCGAGGCAGTGCTGCATCACGCGTCAGAAGTAGGCAAAAGGGAGGGCGAGTTAGTGCTTGCTTATCGCGAACAATTCTACGGTGGTCTTTGAGCCTTGTTCTTATGGAGCTTATATCAAGCTACATTTACAATTCTAAACGTGTGAATTACCTACCTTATTTACTCCCCTGTATATCATTTGCGTTGGTCATATTTTATACATATGTATATTTTACACTGACTATTTTACGTGGCGGTATTTTTTCTTGTACATGTTTTTATCGCGTGAATTGTGTATGGTTGAATAATCACGTTCGATGTCGAGTTATGCGTTTTCATTTTCCCAATAAAATGTGTACAAGGCTTATATATATTAAGAAAATAAATAATTAAATATATGTATATATAAACATTGAGACAGCTTGCTATTTTGAGCTGCCTTGCGGATTATGTAAACAACACTCTCAGGACTTAAAAAAGAACATTTTAAAGTAATTTTACATGCATTTGAAATTAAAAAATAGTAGAGCACAGAAAACACGTGAAACACAATTTTTGCATTGTTATATCCACCTCATTTGAACACTAAAATGACTGCCGTGTGACGACCAATATACCTTTCGCTAAATTACCCAAGCATCAAAGAGAATGTTGGGAAGGCAGGTACATGCGCTGCACGTGCTCGCCTTCTTTACAAAAAAAAATATTCGAAGTAAATAGGAAAATAAAAAGCGTACGTGGAACGCGCGTGCGAAGTGCCATTTGTTTTTTATTTTTGCTTTCGAACAGTTAGAGCTGAAGACGCCAGCATGCGCAGCGCGTGCGTCAACGTTCCCGGCGTTGTTTTTGGTGCTTGGGTAATTCGGCAAAAGGTATATTGCTGTAGATAGTTTTTGTGTAGCTAAGGACCATCCAGCACAAATTTTCACTGTGACGTCCCTCTCCGCACAATAGCATCTGAGAGAGGATAATTGCAGGAGGAGCACCTCGCCACGTTTCTCCGGAAACACCTTTCCGGCATACATCCCTTACAGCCGTTTCGCATCAAAAACTTTCAGGAGCTTATCAACGCTCTAGAACCGTTTTATACTGGTGCTCCTAACTTAGACTTCTTTAGGCTAGACATAGAATATATGTATTATAACCTGGACCTTTCAATTCTTCTCGATTCCATAGAAGAAGCCGTCACCGAACACGGAATTTGTAGCTTCCAAAACTCATCCGGAGTGTCACTGTACGTCTTCCTCAAGCTTCTGCAACTCTACCTAAAATCAACAATGATCAAGCACGAAGGAAAAATCCAGATTCAGAAATCTGGGCTGTGTATAGGATCTTGCCTTACGCCCATACTAAGTGAAATCTACCTGTCTTACGTCGATAGAATCATACAGGTAAAGCTCAAGAACACTACCTCGGAATGTACCGTAGTCCGCTACGTTGATGACTACTTGATTGTTCACCCTCCAGCCAATAAAGTCGAGGTGATCGTGGCCTCGTTCGAAGACGCAGGAGGCAAACTGAAATTCAGAATGAAAAATCCATCCTCGGAAGAGCTACAATTTCTAGACCTGCGATTGAAAAAAACAAAACAACGAAAGTGTTTACTGGGCGTTCAGGCAGCGTTAAGAAAAGCCAGTGGTCCCTTTTGAGAGTGCTCATTCAAAGTCTATTAAAATAGGTATCATCAAGACGTTACTCACATCAGCCAAAACAAAATCCTGTGAGTATTTGGCATCAGATAGCATAAAGAGCCAAACTTGACGACTCCTGAGTTCCGGATATCCGGTGGAACTCCTTGTGTCCGTTTTCTACCAGCTTATTAACTCAAAAGCAACTACAAAAGCGTCTTTCATATATTCATAATGTTTCCCATCGTATTCGATTCATTGCTTCGCGCTATGACACGAGAGTGGTCTTTTCCAGTAGATTTAAATTCGCAAGCATGAGCAACATGATCAACCGGAAAGAAGCCAAGCCAGCTTGCGAAAAAAACACTCTACGCATTTCTGGGCTTGCTGAAGAGAAAAAGTGTACTCCATCCCCCTCAAATGCGGAGCTGAGTACATGGGACGAACCGGCCGATGTATAAATAACCGCTTACGTGAGCACAAAAATGAAGCCACTTCAAGAACTGACAACCCCATTCATCCGATCGCGGTTTACGCGAACGAATGCAGGATGCGCGCCTGATTTCGCGGGAACCAAGCAAAAAGGGGACACCACAGTTGCCACGGACGTGAAATCATCGAATCCTTCCTCATCCAGAACGCAGAGGACAACGTTTCATCGGCCTCAGTAACCTTATCAAGACGGGAAATAGAATTCATCAGGCCTGAACTTGGAAAATTATCGCAACTCCCTGTAAAAACTACACCATCACTGTAGTTCTGTCCGCCCAGTTTCCTCTTCCCCCTTATCACCCAGTTTCCCTTCCCCTCATCACCCAATCTTAGTTGGGATCTCATTGAGGGTGCAATTTTCCTGCCGAAAATAAACGTTGTTGCTAAATGAAAGAACGTGGTTGTCCTGTGTTTGTCCTCCGTGTTTTATTCTTTCGATTTAAAGTATTCATGTTCAACTCGCTCACTTTTACCTGTGCTTTTAGTTTTGTAGTATTTCGTTTTTCCGGTGGCTGCCTCATTATAAAGCCCTTTTCTCAGAACAAAAAAGAAAACATCAACAACAACAAAAACGAGGCTCTTGTGTGCACGAGCGAGGATCACGCGAAATTGTATGAGCTATATCAGCAGATATTGCTCACACAATTTGCACAGCACCGCTGAATGCTTGATGGCGCCAAAGTCAGGAGTTGACTCAGCAAGAAATGACCGGAAAAGCGGGGACTGTTGACACCTCTATAAAAGCCGCATGAATGATTCGTATCTGCAATATTCCTGTTGATAACTGGAGTACTTTTTGTCACTGTCTGTTTGTTGAATTCTTTAAGTCTTTGAAGTAACAAAACCACGCTGGAAGAAACACATTTAGGTAATGACTCTCCGTCTGACGCGGCGGCCACATTATGTTCGGGCGCCGAGCGCGCTTCACTCGCACGGGGATAGATGGCGCCTAAGTAAGGGGTCCCTTCCAAACCGTTTTTCTTCCACCGTGCTCCAGGCTACTCGCACGGGGATAGATGGCGCCCAAGTATGGGGTCCCTCCCAAACCGTGGTTCTCCCACCGCTGCTCTAGGCGAGCGTCATTCGATGGAGCTTTAAACAAGCTAGGGCACTCGCTCTGCACACTTTGGGTACCCCGAATTGCAGATGGGAACAAAGCACATAATCCCATCCTTATAGCATGGCTTCTTCTTCGGGTTAATGCTCACCTTCGTGCACGATGGTGGCACCTGTGATCGACACGGCACCAATGCAAGACACGAGGCCAGTCAGTGGCCACACACCACCACCACCACCACACCGCGATAAAGGCGAGCACGCTACGCCGCCGACACCGTGGCCACCGAGGAGAATCTTCATACCACAGCGCCCTCCGCGGCGGCGCGGAACTGACTACTCCTGGTTTGATGTTAGCTCCGAAAACGATCTGTTCGCTCGCTCCCCGCGAGAAGAGCGGCGAGTGGCATCACCTAAATGAGTTTCTTCCACCGTGAACAAAACACGCAGAAACGGATGACTAAGGTGAGAGACACGCAGGACCAGTCATCCCACGGACCACGAGTCGTAAAACGCGTCAAACAGATAGCCGAATCCAACCTGACACTTGCCAGTGAGCACGTCGCATGATTTAAAGAGGTGGTCCAATCCGACCTGACGCCAGCCCATCAGGAAGTCACATACTTTAAAAAGTTACCCCAATCCGCCATGGCACCAGCATATCAAGACGTCACGTTCTTATAAAAATATGGCTGATTGCGGCCTGGCTTCAGCAAATGTCAGCATCAAATGAGCCACGTGAACTCAGGGACGCCTATATTGTTTGACGGATAATCGGATTCAGCGCCGCACATATGTACAACAATATGGCCGACGCAACATTCGATTCTGTTCACGCTGAACATGCGTGGCAATGGCAATCTTGGGCTTTCCGACAAGTTCTACCGTCTACGACACGTCAGCCGCTCCGTCTTTTGTTTGTTTTTAAGAAATTAGGAACTGCGCGCAAAAAGACGTATATGTTATGGCCTTTCTGCCTTTTTTTTTTTCGCGGGGTACGAAACGTCGGCCGTTGGAATATTGTGAACGAAGGAGAGAAAGTGAATATTGAATTTATTGCATTAACCTCAGGGAAAGGACGAGAGAGATGGCGAAAAATTGGGCCAGGAGCGTAGATAGAACCCGCAACCTTTGCCTATACGGGGTGACGCCTTAACCGATTAGACAATCCCGGCTTTTTTTCTTCTTCTTTTTTTCTCTTCTTTATTGCCGGGCAAAATAACATACGCAAAGGCAGACTATAACATTAACGAGGAGAAAATGGCCTGCCAAGCTTTGGCTGGCGTCCTGGGGTTAAAATTTTCGCATTGTTACGAGGACTTCAATTCGCGTAAGCCACTCGGGAACACTTTCACGCGCCTTGACGAGTTCAAGGAAACAAATAATGCTCTCATGGAAATACTCCTGTGCTTTTCGTGTGTCACTGTCAGCATGGCGCACGACCATTCACGACCTCCTAATGCCGTGCAGACATAGTAGCATTATAAGATCAAACGCGACGCCATCATCGTTTTCCAGGGAAAGATACCTGATCCCGTGGGGCTCGAGCGGTAAATCTTTTTTCAATTTGCGCTGGAGGACGTCCCACAAAAAGACGCCATCCCAGCACCCTAGGAAGACATGTTCAATGGTCTCCGGCTTCTTACAAAGAAAACAGTGAACGCCCCACGGGACTAAAAGGCCCTTATCCTCAATCCACGTCTTTACCGGTAGAGTACCGGAGTACAATTCAAAGAAAAACGATTTAACACCGGCTGGCTCTAGCATTATTTTCACCCTTTTTATAACGTCCTTACCCATGCTAGCGGAGTACAAAGCTCTGCACATCGGAACAGGAAAACAACGTAGCAAACATCTGTGTACAATTTTTTACGTGTCACTTCACTCAGATATACGTGAGAAAAACGAGCTACTAAAAAACAGGCATGATATCACCACTTTTTTTAAAGTACCCATGAATACAACTAGTGCAAGTAGGACGAAGAAATCACAAACTCGGGCAAAACCCGACCCAGCCGCACTTGAAAAAAATGAAAGCCGTTTACAACTCCCTGTAACACCGAATTAGAGCGCAGCTCTTGGGGAGAGGGGAAGGCACGGGGGGGGGGGGTCACGTGACCTCGGGGGGGGGGGGGTCACGTGGCCTGGGGGGCCACGTGACCTCGAGGAGGGAGGGGGAGTTCCCCGCTAAATCTAGCGGGGAAAATTTTCCGCTAAATTAGCGGGAAAAATTTTCCGCTAAATTTAGCGGGGAAAGTTTCCGCTAAATTAAGCGGAAAAATTTCCCCTCTAAATTTAGCGGAAAATTTTCCCGCTAAATCTAGCGGGAAATTTTCCCCGCCAAATCTAGCGGAAAAATTTCCCGCTAAATTTAGCGGAAAACTTTCCCGCTAAATCTAGCGGAAAAATTTCCCCGCTAAATCTAGCGGAACATTTTCCCCGCCAAATCTAGCGGAAAATTTTCCCCGCTAAATCTAGCGAAAAATTTTTCCCGCTAAATCTAGCGGAAAATTTTCCTCCGCTAAATCTAGCGGAAAATTTTCCCGCTTAAATTCTAGCGGAAAATTTTTCCGCTAAATCTAGCGGGAAATTTTTTCCGCTAAATCTAGCGGGAAAAATTCTCCGCTAGATTTAGCGGGGAAATTTTTCCGCTAAATTTAGCGGGGAAAATTACCCATCATGCACCGCGCGGTTACGCCGACGGCGACGCCGACGCATGACGGCGACGCCGCTCAAGCCGGAAACGGGCGCCTATGAGCTGCGCTCTAAAACAGTGCGTAAAAAAAGGATCGCTAGCATCTCTAAAAAAAAAAAAAGGAAACGGTTTCTGTAGAGGGCACCACGAGCGCGGTGGCTTGGATTTGCATAAGCAAGCAGTAAACGAACGCTACAATATAAGTTCTTGACCAAACGGGCAGATTATTTTTAACCCAGAATGAATTTATCAACCTTTTTTTTTATTAAAAAAGCGTGCGCTCCAACGCTCGATTTGCACAGAGGTAAATGTCATAGAAACAATATATGCGTCAAGCGTCGCGTAAATACATAACGTCACAGCAACCTGACGTGTCGTCATAACGTCATGTGACATCACAACGACGCCTTACCGTCAACGTCGCCGTCGACGTTGACGACGCGCGTTACACGACATCAAGACTGTGTTTTGACGTCATATCGCGTTGACAACAACGTGGATGTCGACGTTGACGACGTCACGCGACGTCAAAAAGACAGCGCCCTTTTCGTCAACGCATCGTCATAAAGACGCGTCGCGTCAGGTCGTCGACGTTGCTGTCGACATGACGCAACTCGATGTCACAACGACGTCCCGACACCTTCACGACGACGACGACGTTACACGACGTCAAGACTTCGCCGTGACGTCGCGTCGACATTGATGTTGACGTGGCGATGACGTCACACGACATTAAATCTTCGTCGTGATGTCGTTGTGACGTCGCAATGACGTCGAGGTTGACATTGACGACGACGTCACGCGACGTCAGGACGACGTTAAACGTACTGTTATACTCCGACGTTTAGCGCAGCGAACGCAGCGTAGCGCAGAACGCGCGCGTTTGATTGTCCCGCAAGCAGGAACTCGATATCTGCGACCAATGAGTATCTGTGTGCGCTGCGCTACGCCACGTTTGGTACGCTTGACGACGGAGTAAAATAGAGCCTTAACGTGATGACGACGTCATGCGACGTCAGGACGACGCTAACGTGACGTCATAGCGACGTTTGGCGTTGCGTGTGGTGTCGACATCAACGTCGGCATCGACGACCACGTCGACGTCGTCCCCGACGCGGCGCGATGTCACGACCGCGTTACAACGCCGACTTGATGTCGCGTAAAGGCCTGACCAGACTGGCGTGAACGGCGCCGCCGGGCGGCACCGCCGTCCGACGTCCCAACGCGAGGAGTCCACATTGGCCTCCGTTTTGCGGGCGTCACGTGACAGCGATGGCTCTCGCGATTGCGCGCGCGCGCCTCCGTCGGATTTCCCGCTCTTTCGTCGTCTGCTCTTCGTTGTATACTTCCGTTTCGGGTCTCATCTTTCGCATATATCAGCATCGAAACCGCACTCGCTGCCTACATGGAAGGTGTCCATGATGACCTGGGGATCAGCATGAATGTGATTATCCTAGCCTGCTCCTTGATCGTGCGACGTCGCCGCGCTCTGAAGG
>JAZHYW010002814.1:0-15700 GCA_037355805.1 Ixodes ricinus
TTTAAGCTGCACGCAGTATACTCTGCCCGTTAAAACCTGGTTGGTTGAGAGGGGTATGTTTGTAGCGTGGGGTGATCACTGTTTCTTCTGTAAGAAACCAGAGACTGTTGAACATGTTTTTTTTTTACTGTTGGGACAGTATATATTTCTGGGATGTGTTACAGCTCAGTCTAAAAAAGGATTTTCCGCTCTACCCCCATGGCATCCGGTTTCTAACCGTTGAAAACGAGAATAGTGTGCCTTTTGATCTTGTCATGTTGTTTGGCCTTCACAGCATATGGCGATGTCGCATGGCCGTCCGTCATGCGCATGTTGACACAAGGCCTGTGGAGGAATACATTTTTGAGTCGCTTCGTTATGTTGTTGAAATTTGGATGATTCGTTCAAATGTACCGGAGTCTATGCCCACAATGGGTATTCACTCCAGTCAGTCGGCAAGCGACGTAACACCCACATCAGTCGTTTAGCGATTGTCAGGCTTTTAACGTTACTCTGCTTTTGGTTGCTCCATGTCAAAGATGGCAATAAAGAAGAGAAAAAAAGAAAAGCGCGTGCGTGCCTGAAGGGTATACCGTGCTTGGCATTCGCGCGACGGCCCCAGGTTCGATTCCTGGGAGCGGCCACTTTTATTTATTCCTTCAATTTAGCGTTCTCGTCAGTTCGAGAACCTTCCAACGTCTGATCAAGGTACGAATATTCTACGCGCCGAACGTTTTACGCCAAATGTTCCAGAAACTCACGCGGGTACAGAAGGTGCTTCGCGTGGTGGTCCGAGTCAGTCTCGCCCCAGCGCTCGATCCTGCGGTTTCGCCGACATCGACGCCTGCGACACTAACCGTCTTCTATTTTATTTTGAGTACAAGTTCGCCCCATCAAACGTTTAGTTTCCCCAGTTATTCGCCGCCCCATCATTTGTCATTTGTGTCAATATACTTCACGCTTCTCCAAATACGCCACAGGGTTACACACGTACAGGGCATTTTGATCCGTCTTTCTGTCACTATCCATTTAGCGTCGTTGAATTTCAGTAGAACGCTTAAGTTGCGATGTATATTTTATGGAAGTACTGTTCTAGAAGCGGAGCGGGAATTGCCGATAACTAGGATTTTGTTCCTTTTGTATAAAACCGAAAAACTCCTAATAACTCTTGCCGGTGAAGTTCTCATCGATTAAGATTTATCCGGAACACTCCAAATTTTAAAATAAGAATAGCAAAAGTAAATAAACAGATAAAAAAGGTATTCTATGAATAAGTTTAGTCAGTGTCCAGGTTTAGTTGTCATGAGGAGGGACCACTCCATTTTTCTTCAAGTCTGGGACTGTTGACGAAAGTGGGTTTAACGTCAGCGCTAAGAAGTATCTCAATACAAATGAATCTCGATAGTATCTTATGGCGAATTCCAATTGTCGTTTTGGAGCGCGCTGGGATCAGTAGACCAGATCCGAGATGGAGCACGCGATCCGAACGGAGTCGCTCCGCTTTCGGATTCCCAGTTAACATGACCACTCCTCCGTGACCGGCGGATTCCTTCCCGTCATTGACCTTCCCGGGAATACCCTTCCCGCGGCTCCGGATCTCGAAGCACATGGTTACGATGATCAAACAGTCGAGGAGTGAATCGACCTTTATGAGCGCATAAGCACACACAACAGGTGGGACAACACCATGATGTTGGCCAATGTGTTGTTCTATTTAAAGGACACGGCCCGTGTATGTATACCGCACGCACGAGGAGAACATCACATCATGGGATGTGTGCAAGACTAAGTTGATTGACCTCTTCGGCCGTCCAACTGGCCGAAAGCTTGCGGCCAAAAGAAAGTTAGCCTCACGCGCCCCGACATCTAGCGAAGCGTAGTACGTGAGTTAGGTTCAAGACCCTCTCTCTGTGCCGAAAAGCAAACACCGAGATGCCCGACGCTGAGTGTGTCTCCCATATTCTGAAAGGAATCGCTGATGACGCGTTTACACTGCACATCATTGAGGACTGCGCAACGCTTGACCAGGCTGTAAGCAAATGCCGACGCTTCAAAGACGCAAAACGTCGCCGCATCGCTTACCAATTCGCCCGACTACCCAACACGACTGCAACACCTTCGTGTGTGGACACTTGCTCAACTACCGACCAGATAACCAAAATTGTTCGCCGAGAGCTAGAAGCTATGATGCCGGCCGAAGCTTCTGCCCGTTCATTGGCGGGCACGGGACAAGCCTTTTCCATATCCGTTGTGCAAAGCGTTACAGGAAATAAATAAGGCTTCTCAAACCCACCAACGACCGCGATTCCGACCACCACCAGACAATCACCCGCATTACGACAACTCGGTAAATAACTCTTTCCGAGACTCAAACCATCCACGTCCAGACCCGGCAGCATGGAGAACCCCGATAACAAGTCATATATATGCTTCCACTGCGAAGATGTCGGCCATATTGCTCGCTACTGTCGCAAACGAACTCGTCGGCCAGCCCAATTTCCATCGAATTGTGGATACCAATACAGCTGATTTTGCAGTCCAGTCTACACTCCCCGTCCTCCAGCAGATGATCCATCCTACACGAACCTTCTTATTTCTCACGCTCGCCCTCTCCATGCTGCCGCCAGTCCTTGTCGCCTGTTCCCCGTCGCTTGATGTCGCCGTCCCGTTCCCAACACCGCCAAGAAAACTAGAGACTGCAGCTTCAGGAGGCAAAGCTGCATTAATGCCCAGAACGAGAAATCCTCTGCAGGGTACGTCGACAAGAGCACAGAAACAATTTCACATTAACGTCCAGGCACTACATATACCATATACGCTCTAGTCGACACAGGTGCTGCGATATTCATGCGTGAAGACATTCGACGTCGCTTGAAGAAAGTGCTTACACCGCCAGATGCAGTGCCAATAGAGCCATTAGTTTCTCAGTGTGTATGTGCAATGCCCGTATCCCCTTCTGTGACCGAACAATTGCAGTATTCTTTACCGTGATCTCTCATTGCCCTCACGAGATACTTCTGGGTTGGGACTTCCCCTCTTGCCACGCAGCACTAATCGACTGTGCCCGAGGAGAGACTGAACTTGACGCCGCCAACCTCTGCGACACCACCGAACGTACGGAGTCACGTTTATGTTGTACAAACTTCTATCGGATTCCACCGCTTACTGCTGCCTACTATCAAAGTATCCACCAGCACGCCCTTACCGGATGGATATTACACCGTCACGCCCAACCTAGATATCATTTTAGGCAAACAACTCGCCCCCCCCCCCCCCCAAGCTTCTATCGTCTCTATATCTCACTTTGCGACTTCTCTATGGGTCACCAATATTGATCAAGGCCCGCAGACACTACCAAGCAAGATATCGTTGGCACTTACGTCCCCCTTGCACGAAGTATTTTGTCTGCCGTTGTTGATGATCCGCTTTAAGCTGATTCCCTATGTCCACCACTCAAGCGGATCAAGTGGCGACTATGATAAACCAAACCTTGGTCAGTTCAAGAAAAGATCGACTCAAGCAGTACTTGAAAAATTTGAAGACGTCTTTGATTTTGCGCGTCGTTCTCTTGATAAAACAACCTCCGCATTGAAACTGGCAATGAGCCTCCCGCTCACCACTGACCGGACCGCGTCTCAGCGAGTGAACGTCAAATAATACGCATGCATAAAAGTCGAAAAATGCCGACAAAAGGTACTGTTCAGCAATCTTCCCAGTCTTTCGTCCTTCCCAGTAATTTTGGTTAAAAAGAAAAACATAAAAAAGCGGATTTCGGCGTTTTTATGGTGACTATTGCCGCCTCAATGAGATAAAAAAAAAAGACGTGCACCTTTTACCAAGAATAGACCGCACCTTGGGCTGTCTTCACGGTGTTGAAAACGTTTCTTGAATTGATCTTCGCGCAGTGCATTGGAAATCAGTGCCGATGAAGCTGACAGCGAAAAAACTGCATTCGTTACTCCAGATGGCCTGTACCATTCGGACTGTGCAATGCTTCGGCGACCTTCGAGCGCATCATGGATCGTCTCTTTTTAGGCCTCAAGCGGACTGGCTGTCTGTGCTACTTAGACGACGTGATCATATTCTCCTCATCGTTCGCATCACACCTGGAACGAATAGATCAGATACTCGCTATTTTTCGTTCGGCCAACCTTAAACTTAACTCTGCAAAATGTCGCTTCGTGTGGCGCCAAATCTGAATTCTGGGTCACTTAGTCGATAGACTAAGTGACCCAGAAAACAGCAAGATCCCGATAAAATCAAAGCCGTCCAGGACTTCCCGAGGCCGCAATCTTCTAAGGACGTCCGCAATTTCTTAGGACTGTGTTCCTATTTTTGCTGCTTTATTAAAAACTTTACATCCATTGCTCCACCGCTTACCGACCTGTTAATAAAAAGACTGCACTTTCGCATGGCACTGCCTCTAACAATGCTCTTTCACGAACCTCCGAACAGCACTCATATCTATATCGATCTTGGGATTTTGCGATGATTTTGAGCCAAGTGGAATACACACCGACGCCAGTGGTCACGGTATAGGGGCTGTAGTAGTAGAGCGTCAACTCGGCCATTATCGAATAATCGCCTGTGCTAGCCGTACACTATCCCAGACCGAACGCAACTACACTATTTCAGAGCGAGATTGTCTCGCTGTCGTAGGGTCGATCGTCAAATTTTGACCTTATCTTTTCGGGCATTCTTTTCGAGTCATCACTGATCACCACGCTTTGTGCTGGTTAGCCACATTAAAGGACCCCAGTGGACGACTCGGACGCTGGGCTGTCCATCTACTGGAGTATCAATTCACAGTTGTTTACAAATCGGGACGATTGCACCAATATGCCAATGGTTTGTCGCACTATCCCGTCGACCATGCCGACCCGACTTTTGACGCCACCGAGATCCCTATCTTCTCTATCTCTCGTCTCACCAATATAGTTCAAGAACAACGCCATGACCCCGTTCTACGAGCAATCATTGACCAAATGTCTTCATGAACTCAGCAACCTACTTCGGGATTTTATTCAGTGTGTGACAATGTCCCCTACCGCCGTCATTTTTTATCTAACGGGCTTTCTTGGCTTTCCGTTATCCCAAAACACTTGCGGAGCATGATTTTGAAAGAACTTCACGATACGCCATCTTCAGGTCACCTGGGTATTTTCCGAACCTACGCAAGAGTGAAGCAGCACATGTACTGGCCCGATATGTACCGATCGGTCAAAAAGTATGTATCATCATGTTGACTCCTGCCAACGACGGAAAATACCACCCAAATGCCCAACGGGTCAACTGCATCCTCCGTGTCCACCACACATCCTTCAACGACCTGCGTTGATCTCCTCGGTCCGTTTCCTTCTTCGTCATCCGGAAACCGATAAACCGGTGTCGCTATTTATCATGCAACTTGGTATGTTCTCACAAAGCCTTTTCCAACATCCACGGCCGTCGATGTTGCCCAGGGTCTTTTAGAAGTGATCCTCAAGCATGGTGCTCCAAGGGAAATTTTAACTGACCGCGGACGCTCTTTTACATCCCGAGTGATCGATGAAATCCTACGTCTCTGTTCACTTGTCTACAAAACGACAACTGCTTACCACCCTCAGTTCAATGGCTTAACACAACGCTTCAATCGGGCAATAGCTGACATGCTATCCATGTATGTTTCTGCCGATCATCGCAACTGGGATGCCTCTCTGCCCTATATCACCCTTGCTTACAACTCCTCTCGCGAAGACACTACAGGATATTCGCCTTTCTTCTTACTTTTCGCCAGAGAACCGGCCCTGATGCTGGATTTTCTGCTTCCACCCTGAGACTCGCGGCTTCAGCACCGCATACACAACGCAAGCTACAAGTCACGCCGAGGAAGCTAGACTATTGTCGCGTCTTCGTACTCTGCAACCTCAAGAACGTCAGTGCGCTCGGTATGCTCAATCTCACCGATCCGTCACTTATTGTCCCGGCGACCTCGTCCTTCTCTTGACGCCGTAAAGTCGGGTGGGAGTTTCTCAAAAGTTACAACCGTGCTATCGCGGCAGTACAGAATCCTCAAGCAAGTCGGTGACGTGACATACCTCGTCGAGCAAATTCGTGCACCTCATGACGGGCGCCACATAGAAGTCGATACTGTGCATGTCATTCGGCTCAAGCCCTACGTGCCTCCTTCGCCTTCTCCCATTCGTTGAAGGACGAGGCGTCGTTCTTCCTAGAGGGGAGTAATGCTACGGCAAAGAAGAAGAGGAGGCAGCCAGAGAAAAGAGGAGGACAAGGACGTTCTTCGGAAACCATCTCATTTGTCACTCTTGTAATTTATCACTTTTATTCACGTAATGTTCACTTAACCGTATATGTTTATGTTCACTAATTGAAAAGTTGACTCACAAATCTTAGTTAATTATACGACTTATCGTCACGATTAGCCTTCTGTGTTATGGCTTGCTGGCCGTATAACTCATCTGGAGAGACCGCATTAGTGTAGCTTTCACTGAATTTTTAACAGACTGCAAAACGTAAGAAAAACACACCCTGTTTATATATATCAACTTCAACTTTTTATGTCCTAATTTGCTAGAACAAGGAACCATGTACCCCGTGTTACATAACATATGTAGCATCAGCGGCGCCGTGCGGACCATGCACGGGTGGTGTTTCTGACACCATGGCCTATGAGAGTTTTTCGTGCGCTCTGCTCCTGCCTGTCCAAACGCTCAGCTGCCCAGTAGAACAAGCGAGCCGAGCCAGATTTTTAAATTTCCGCATGCGGCGTTTATAACCAAACCACAGACGGAAATAGAGTCGCCTCAAAGCACGCTGTCAAGTGTTAGCCCACGGCATGAAGGTTGCATTTTCATTGTTCTCATCATCAGAATACGGCCTGCAAGTTCGTCTGCTCTTGCACTCTAAAAAACGTCTGTGCGTCTATTTTCACGCACAACACTCGGAGAGCCAATCACCGCAACTTACGGAGGCAGCTCAGCGAATGACGATGCGGAAACATATATGTTGAGACCAAAAACTGCAGTCCGAGTTGTGACATTAAGCAATGCAAAACGTCACGCTTGCATTGCTTAATGTCACAACTCAGACTGCGTTTTTTGGTCCAAACATATGTTTCGGCATCGTCATTCGCTGAGCTGCCTCCGTAAGTTGCGGTGATTGGCTTTCCGAGTGCTATGCATGAAAGTAGACGCACGTACTTTTTTAGAGTGTGGCGCACCTCGTGCGTTTGTTTACCCCCAAATGCGCCATGCGCTTTTGCTTCCGCCCGACCTCCACCAATAACGGCGCGTACTTGGATGCGTTGTCATCGCGCGGTTCCGACACGTCCTTTATGTCGCCTTCTGATTGGAATGCTCTTCCTCGCGTTCCGATGCGCGAAAGACGCATTTTAGAACACTTGCTCGCCGTATAGAAGCAGGCAAGTCGATCTCTGTTGATTCGACATTTTTATTTGCTGCTCCGGTCTTTGTGCTGTTTCGCTGGATGACACATCAGAATGCAAGACTTAGTGTGAATTTATATCTTTTCTCCGCGGATACTGTCTGGGCTGGCGGGACAGTCATAGAAATATTTTTGTCGGCACGCATGAGGACAGCTTTGTGAACTTCACTCACGTTCACGGACATTTGTTCTACATCTTTCGCGCGTTGAAAAGATGAACTTTCAAATTTGGATCAACTTCTTCCTTTCCAAAGGTCTGTGTGTTTCGGCGAGAGGCGGGGAGCACATTTCGCGCTGCTCCCAAGTTCTGTAGACCGACGATAACGGCGATGATGAGGACAATTCGCGGCATTTTCTTTGTATTTTTTGTTTGGTTGCGAGCGCCCCCAAGCGCCTCACACAAACAGGCTCTGCAAATGCAACGGTCTGAGGAGCGCAGCCAGCGCGTGAAAAATCTCGGCAGCCATGCTGACACGCTGCGGAGAAGCAAGGAATAACCACATCACTTCCAGCTATACTTCGTTTGAGCTTAGGTCCATACGCAGCCGATGCTACAAGCGCGAGCATGCGGCCCTGAACAGTGCTTGCACTGCACGAGCGCGCCTACTTGGCAGGGACGCTGAATAGCCCGGATCACGCGCTTATAGCATCGGCTGCGTCTGGACTTGAGCTGAAACGAAGTATGGTAGAAAAAAGAAGAAAAAAAAATGCCTAATAACCGTTGACAAGTTTCTTGGCACTGAGGAAAACGGCACGACGAGCACAGATTCTCCTGCCGAAGTGATCGATTCTTTTAATCGCTTTTTATAGCTCGTGCTAATTTGCGAATGTTTAAATTTCTGGAACGTTCGTGGCGCCTCGATACTTCGCTGCCTCCCAGAGCACAAAAAGACGCGATGATGAAGAAGGCAAAGGCGGCGCGTGCGTGGAACATACGCAGCGAGCGCGAGTCCACGTGTGCCACGAATCCATAAGCTCCCTTCCAACGAGCAGCGTCGCAGAGTACGGACGTAGGCCCGGTCCAGCTGGATACCCGAGAACCGGTAAGCAGTCCTGTAGTAGAAACCCCTCCTTCTCCGCCTTTTACCAAGAGTCAAGGAGAGTCCATGGTCGCCCTGGGCGCCCAAGATCACCAGACGCGCCTGATTCCGGTCCGCTATTCGCGTCTCCAGCTCGTTGCCGGCACTCTCTCTATATATGGGTCCCCCGATTCACCAGCTCAGCGAGCACGGCGGAACTTCTCGCAATCATGGCTCGCGAATAGGGTTGTGCGAATAGTGGTTCGAATCGAATAGCTGATAGCCTTAACAGAGCAAGGGAAAGCCAAGACGGCCGGTTCTTTCAGCAGTACAGGAGCCAGTAGGGATGACAGCTGCGCTATTCGATTCGAACCACTATTCGCACACCAGTACTCGCGAACAGTCATTTCTGAATGCAAACGACGTTCTTTACTGTCCTACTGGAGTGCTGTAGCCGGGATCGGAATGTACCTCACTAGAGAGTCTTAGTATTGCGTATAGAAACAAACGCAAGTGCTGTGCGTTTGCGTTAGAGTTGCGTGCTCTGCGCAGCGCACGCGCGTCATCGTCATGCGCCAATCCAAGTCCGGCAATTTCGGGCTCCGCGCAGTGTGGAACACGCCACGCGAACGCGAACACACAGTGCTTACGTTCGCTCGTATACGCAACACTAAACTCACTCTACTGTTTCACCGGTTTTCCAACGCCAACGAAACGTGCTGCAGTGAGCAAGCGTGCAAAAGCGGGTAGGCGTTCCTTCGAACTGGAAAGCCTAAGGTGGGCAAAACGGCGGCGCATAGAAAGAACATATATGTACTGAGAAATTTTGTACTAAAAAAAAAATAGGAAGGTTTCCTGGTTCTCAAAAGTCACGACTTTGATAGCACCATATCCTTTACACCAATTAATGTAATTTTAGGTGGATTTCTCAGACTAGCTAGGATGTTTTCATTTATTTCAGACTACTCCTATTTTTACAGCGGAGCTGTTTATGGCTAGGCCTCCGTGGATTTTTCGTGTGCAGTGACTAAAAGCTCTACGCTCGCACCGCCGCACGCGCACGCCTTCCTGGTATAAAAGATTCGAATTAACCAAAATAAAGCAGTTGACGAACGCGCGTTCAAGATGCCATTTCTTTCAGGCTTTTGCTTTAGAACAACTACTGCTGCAGACGCCGCGCCGCACGCGCACGCTTTCCCCGTATCAAAGATTCGAAGTAAATAACCAAAATAAAGCGTTGACGAACGCGCGTGCAAGATGCCATTTGTTTTAGGCTTTTTGCTTTAGAACAGTTACTGCTGCAGACGCCGGCACGTGCGGCGCGTATAATACCATTATCTGCATTCTCCTTGATGCTTGGGTAATTTAGCAATAGGTCTCTGCAGTAGATTAGTTATCAATAGGCACCATATTCAAGATCAGTAGACTCTCAGGTAGATAATAAAGATTTCTCAAAGATTTGCCGCTGTGCGACCCGCGTCGGCCATGTCTACGGCCGCACCGCCCTCTCTTTGTCGTCGTTCCAAGCGCTTGCGTGCCTAGTTCCCTTTCCTTCCGCTCTCGCGGGGTGGCGGTCCCGTCGCGCGTGTCTACTTTCCGCCGGGTGGCTGTCCCGCCGCGAGTGTCTAGTTTCCTCCAGCTCTTCGGGGCGGGTCTGTGTCGTGTGCTAAACAGCTTCGCTGGTCATCCAACTTCACAGAGTGGAATGGCTGACGATTTTTGTTAACTTGTTAATTAAAAATGCTGCAATTGGCACCAGTGATGATAATCCGCATGCATTGGATTGGCATAGTCGTTCGCGTGTTTGGAATTAGATCATAAGCAACATTTCTATATTAAAGCTTGAAAAACTACGTATCTTAATTGTATTAATCGGGGACTTTACAGCAAACCGATACCGTGTTCCGCTTACTCGCACTACCGGAGCCTTTGAAGCATGGTTTTAAGCGCGCTCCCGGGTGATTTCGTAACCGCAGGGGCGCGCTTAAAAGCGTGCTCCAAAGACTCCGGTGTGCAGTACGCGGATCAAGGTAACTCTTCGCTAAAAGTCACCATTATTACAAGTTACGATAATGTACTAGGCCCCCAAGAAACGTCACAATCACAAACAAACGCCAGTGAACCATAAATAATATTCTTTACGGATAAGACTCTTGGTTTTCTTTGACATTGTTTTCGTTGTAGTCATTAAAAACACACACACACACTTCTGTTGTCTGACTAGAATTTGTTTTTTGGGGTTTTCGTAGTGAGAACAGCTTTTCTTATTATATACGCTCGAACATACTCTAAACTCATGACCTGTGGCGTTATTTTGTAAAATTTGTATTGATTCTTATTCTTGTGCTGGGAATAATGCTAAAGCAATTAGTCACATAAATACCCAAAAAAAACAATTAAAGGGCCTGCAGCACATTATTTCAGATGACAATTATCTGAGTGAGAAAAAGCAGCAAAAGCTCACAAGCATAGGAGCAAATTTTTTTCAATAAATTAAGTATCCTGTGTTACCTCCAATGCCGGGGTCACACTGCTTATTCATCATAAATAAAGACATGCAGCATACAGATTCGAACGCGAGCCACCGTTAGATCCGTGATTCGAATGCCGCATGGCAACGAGTTCAAGGAGAACACTTGGGCACGCGACATTCGAACCACGGGTATTGCGGTGATTCTTGTCTGCAGACTGTCTTTTGTATGACGAATGAGCAGCGTGACCCCGGCTTAAGGTGTATGAAAGACCCGGTCTTTAAAGGGACACTGCACTCTCCAAAACATTTTCCAAATGTCTGGATTGGACACGTACGTCACAAAATAAACCTTCCGCGAATAAGTTCTTTAGCTCAATAATTTCGCTGTGGGAAGGAGAAAAACCGAAATTAGCACCGATATCGAGAAATTAAGTCCAAAATAGAAGTTAGTGTCGGTTTTGTTCCTTTTTTTGAAACGTGTTTCCTGTCCTAAATTCCGCGAAACGCCGTTTTTGCTTTCAGGATAAAGGTGACCTGCTCCCATAAAACCCTATAGTTTACTCGTATAAGCGGGAATTAATTTGTGTCGCTCAGTGAAGCCACCACGCTAGACGACCCTGGTATACCTGCACGCATCTACGACCCTCACTATAACCGCCATTTTAAAAAACGAGTGGCACCACCTATAGACAGTTGAAGCAACACCGTGTTGGTTGGAGTCGCGAATAAGGGGTATTCACTGGCGGTCATAGCTCAGTGCGTAGCTGCTCAGCGCGTGCTGACGGCGAGCTTCCACAGTTCTTTTGCAACGTGCATCCCGCACCATTAAGACTGCCGGTCATGGGAACGTATAATGCCCGTGTCCCACTAGAGCGACAGACAGAAACAAACGACAGCGACAAGCCTCAAACCAAAGTCTTTCGCGATTTGAGAGGTTTTGTAGCATAAATGAGGCTATGCTCAAACCCGAGCATCGTGCACGCGATGGTATCTTTGGCAGGCTTGCAATCGCTCGTGCTTACTTCGCGAGCACCGAACGACTAAACGCCTGCCAAAGGTACCGTCGCCAGCATGCTGCATGGGTTTGGGGCTTGTCGCTGTCTTTTGTTTCTGTCTGTCGCTCTAGTGGGACACGGGCATAACTGCTAAGCTCGTTTCGAGCATGCACAGTGAACAGTGCATGCTCTCAAGTGTGACGTTCAGGAGGTAATCAAAAATGTGCAGACGAATGAACCGTTGAATGAAAGAAAGTCTACGAAGCCGCCGAAACACAAAATATTTGAAGGAGCCGGGATTTGAACTCCGGGCCTCCCAATATTCTGTCGGGTATGCACGCACCACTGGGCGCCATATCTGAGGGCGGTGTTCACAGCGCATTCTAAGAAGGAGCCTCCACTTATCTCCTCAGAAAAACTTTGGTGGTGTGGAATGCTGGTTGCGGAAGCGTTGTGGAAGCTTATGGTACGCTCGCGCTCTGCAGCAATGCACTCAACCATAGAGCCTTTTACTATGTACAGACATGAACCGCCACTTGCGTCCCAAGCGGCTTCCGGTCGCTCTGTCTTTGCAAGCCCGTCGAGCTTGCTTGTGTCACCAGTGCTAGAAAGCATAAATGCTACACGGAAAACAAAGTTGGAGATTTAGCGAGGGCCTTCGGCTCTACGATTTAACGTCTTAGAGGAGACAAGTTGGTTTACAAGAATATTCGAAAAATCTGAACAGATCTGGAGCTTCTTGGTTCTTTTGGCGTTTACCTGGAGAATTGATGGTTAAATGTTTCATCGACGTTTTAAGCAGTGGGGTTGAAGCGGGCTTCGTTCATTGTTTTTATGAACCGGAAGTTCGCTGGAACTTCAAAGACTGGAGCACCGCCTGGTGGTGTTTGCAAATAAAAGGGTCTATTCGCGACTCCAGCGAACTATAGGGGGCGCGCTGGTCAGTCAAAATGGCAGACGAAAGGAGGTCGTTTTAGTCATTCAGCACGCGGACCACCATAAATTTCTCGCACTGCAGCGTGAAATCGGTGTTACGTACATGAAAGCAAAGCAATTTCTTGACGGTAGACACCTTCTTCTAGTCAGTGAGTAGGAATGACACGGCGGAAACATAAAAATAATTACTGGAAACGATGTTTGTTTCTATGTTGCCCAGGAGAACCAAGCAGCGATAGCAGACGACAGAGTCGAAACAGCCTCCTCTCCTGAGCTTGTCGGCGTTGCCGTTACGCGGCGTCGATTTCGCTGGAGTCACCAATAGGCCAACGCGCTGTTTACAAAGGCAGTGACTGTTTCGACGCCCATTTTCAGAATATTTTTGAATATTATTTTGACGTCCGTGACGCCACTTCCGGAAGACGTGAATTGATTGGAAAATTCGTGTATATCGTACAACCGCGCCAGAACCTTTGTTAGTTCGCACCGGTCAAGAAACATCAACGAGGCAATGTTTGCATTCACAATCTTTTATTTAATATCATGACCGTTTCGTAGTTAACTCGCTCGTAATACATGAACCAAACAGAAAATCTAAACTAAACAACGAACTCACGAAACCCGATTAAAACAGGGCGGGAGCCAGATGCAAAGCGAGATTGCAACCATACGAAGATGCGCTCGCACGATATAAAGGCACAAAAAGCATGCCGAATTTCTTAGTGTTACGTAGTTTACGCAGTTACATTTGTTATGTGCAGGCAAGACAGGGATATCCAGCTTGCCTTTGTTGAGATTCAAAATTTTAAGTAAGACGCGTGCCGAGATGTGAGCTCAGAACACGCAGAACATCGCCACCGGGCGTGTCACATCCGAAAGGATAATGTCGAGCCAGTCCCACACACACGCTGAATAAGACATTTCTACTGCACTAGGACCGAAACTATCTATCGTCAAAACGCCAACACAACAGCGACGACACCATCAGAAACTAAACAGAACGAAACCACTAAACGCCTACCACTGCGACGGCTGCTGCATTGAAGACGGACGTCGAAATGATAAAGCCACTATTTTGACGTTTAACAGACGTGACGTCACAGGCGTCGAAATAAATTTTGAGATATTTTGACGCTGGACGTCCAAATAGTCACTGCCATTTCCAAACAAGCCCGCACGATGTGTGGGCACTGCGCATGCGCAGAAACCAGATTAGCGTCACGTGGAGTGTTTGCGCATGCGCCCTGCCAATAGCATGCGCCCCGTGTTGGTGTTGTGGGAACCACGTGCTCCTAGTCTCTCTATCTAGGCTTTGTTCAGGCGGGGCGTGGGGCGTCGCCATGTCGGGGCGCGTCCCGGAGTGTCCATATCACATGAGCGAATGGCGTTTTAGCCAACAGCGCCATTTGAGCGAATCGACGTTTTAGCGAATAACGGGGACACGTGTTAATATTCTTGATTTTAGAAATCATTCCTTACTGATTTTTAGACAGTAAACAAACTTGCGACCGCGAGTTTCCAAACACATCGAAAAGCACGAATATTACACCTGCTCCCCTGCTCTCTAAGTGAATATCGAATAGAGTAATATTCGAAACCACTATTAAAAATTCGAATATTCGCACAACACTACAAAAATGTTAATCCACTAGGCCCAGGCGTTCGCTAAAACGTCGTTCGACCAACTGAGTGCCTCCCCGTCCCGGATGCGGACTTCAAAAAATTACACTTCAATATTTTTCGTGTTCTTAAGCGCCAAGCCATGCGAATATTTGGGTATTTTTGCGTTTCTCTTTTAATTTTTTCTCGTGATACCATAAAAAAAAAGAAATAATTACGTTCAGTTTCTGCAGGAACAGAATGTTCCTTGAAATCTAGCGCTTATGCATGCCTGTACCGACAAAACAATAAAACGTGTGAATTCATAATTAAAAAAAGTACCTCAAACGTAACGTGCGTTACTTTTATCGGTAACGGTAATGGTGACGCGTTCCTTTTATTTTCAGGTAACGTAGGTTGGTAACGCGTTCCCTTTATTTGCAAGTAACGAGTAACGTATTTGTTTACTTTTTTCGTTAACGCCTTCAACACTGCTTTGTTTCTACGGTAAATCAAACTTCGAAGCATGCACTGTGGGGTTGCAGTGATATCGTGCGCAACTAACATGGTGCCGTTAAACTTTGTGGATACGCTTGCAGAGACATTTCCTAACTATTACAACATTGCACAGCAGCAAACGTGTCTGTCTACTTAAAATGTTTGTAGTGAGACTTCTTGATTGTCAGCTTGGCAACAATGTAACCTTTTGTGATTTTGTTATATCAATAAATATTCTGAAAGACTGATCAGCCAATCACATTGCGTGGTTTGGTCGTCTGTATGTGTTAGTATTTGTTTGTATCCGGCTAGCAGACAGGGAAGGCAATGGCGCTACTTTCCCAGGATCCAGTGACTTTATTTGCTATAGAATCAGAAGCTTTGCTCATGCTCGATCACGTGATGTGTCCCGCGGGAGTAACACGCATTTACTTGTGCAAGATTTGTAGCAGAGCTAATGTAGCGTAGACAGACGACGTTGTGTGAAAGAGTCTTAAAAAGCTGTAGTGCTGAATTTTGCTTAAAGACACCTACCGGAGGTTAGCGCGAGGCTTCGACCGAATTCCGGTTTTGCGGCAGCGTTTCCCTGGGTCTCGTGTCTAGTCAGTGAGGGCACATGTTCCGACCGAACTGTGACGCAGCACTCGTGTTACGGTCTTCCGTTACAGGAGTCCGAAACAGGAAACAGTAGGATGTCAGCCATATAACAAAAGTTAAACAAATTAACTATTGGTTACTTCAATTACTTGTAAAGCAAG
>JAZHYW010002815.1:0-62039 GCA_037355805.1 Ixodes ricinus
TACGTGAAACTTATTTGTTCATAAGATTAGCAATTCGTGACAACAGGCATTGTGTTACCGAAAGAGGCGTCTCCTCTTCCAATGGGGAGAACATGAAGCGACACGGGTTCGGCCAGCTCATCGAGAGCCAAATCGTTGAAGATCAACTCGTCGAAGACTAACATATCATACGCTAATTCGCAGAAAGGGGAAACCTGTTGCATGGCAGTTTGTCGAATTGGCTGAGATAGTATTCTAGGTGAAGGTCTCTGGCAAAACACTCACACAATGAAAAGCAGAAAAGCTTCAAGATACACTTCTTGGAACATCAGATCACATATTTGTCCCCTGTGTCCTGAATCTCCAAGAATATTAGTGTTAGGATTTCTAGTTTTACATTTTTGTCATCGTTGGGTTGCCAGCAGGTAGTGACGGGAGCTCATACTGTCACCCTAGGGCCCGAATCCAGCATGTGCCCCTAGTGCTCCCTCTCCACAGCTTGAACTGATAATGTGCAAAAGAACAGAACACTAATAGGTCGGTTGTGATACAAGCTAAATGCAACGTTAAAAATGTGGCAACCAGATTACCTCTTTAGCGAACTGATTTTCGATGAGCTGCCCTATCACGAGTTTGCCTATTCGACAAGTTGGCCTTCAACGAGATGTCCTAGACCCGAACACCTCGCACGAGTTACGCTCATATCATTTTATTTATTTTCCCCTCTTACTTTACCGCCCCTCTAGCAAGATGCGGCTAAGGCTGAGACTCTCGAAACCTCTCAGCTGTTGCGATGTTGCATGCTTTAATGGATCACAATACAGTGCACGTTACCTCTACACGCATGAGACCCTGTTGGAGCCGCGTTTTTTTTTGCTACACACTTGAGTTGATCATTTGTACCTGGGAATCATCACAGTGTATTTAACACCAATAAATATTTCACACTTGGCATTCCCTATTTAACTTCAGAAAACAGGGAAGGTTGAGTTCATTAAACGTGTGAGAAGACTGCAGGAACAGTTGCTTTGGGCATCAACAGTAGCTCAGTAGCAAACAGACACCAAATATGCTAAATACCACATTTTTATTTTGCAGGTTTGCGACGCCGATTTCAGAATCACGAGCTTCGATGGAACATTCCCAGGGTCGGTGCACGACTCGTTTCTGTGGTGGGCATCCCTTCTGAGAGAGGAGTTTGTCGCCGGGAAGCTTATAAAAGCTGACGAGTGCCTGCTTGGCAAGTACAGTTTGCAAATTTTCACGTCTTGAGTTTGGCCACAATTTTGTTGCATGTTTCATATGTTCCCGAAGTCATATAGAAATACGCACAGTATTACCTAAAAACACCAGTTCCAAATATTTTTATTTCATTCATTTTTTTTAATTACCTGACACTGTAGTTTGACAAATATTATGTGGCAGTATGCAATCTGACAAACCAAAATCTCCATGGCTACAAGCCACGAGGAAACCAGCATTGGCTCGTGAAAGTGAGGAACTGGGACTACTTAGCAATGTGTTCTTTAAAGTACAAACGGTGCAACGACATAAACAGAGTAAAAGAACCCAAACAGACAAAAGCAGTGACCTACAACTAAACTGTATTAGTGCTGGCATTGAGTGCAAATGCTGCAGGTGCCACAACCAAACAAGCCGGGGAAAGAAAACATAGAATACAGAGGTCACACGCTCCTGAACTGACATGAGCAGGGTGCGTTGCTTATCTAAAAAGGAACACTCGTTATGTGAGAGAAATAGTGAAGGGGCACTGACAGCTTGTGGCTCTAATTTCTTGATTTCGTCTAGTCTCCTGGGATACCTGATACCGGTGTCTACTAATGACTGTGCTTCTTTTCTAATAGAAGGTAGGGTGCTCCCAGTTGCAGCAATGCACTCTGAGGTGTCCTGATGCTACCCTACATACATGATACTGATGCTCTCTCAATCGTTCATTTAAACATAGTCCAGTTTGTCCTCTTTATCTTTCTGCAGAAAAGCGGGATCGAGTACACAATTACCAATTGTGTGGCCACCAATAAAAGCTGCATTTGCCCTGGAAACCATTTAAGAAGCAGAGGTGAAATTCAGACTTTTGGCCGAATATTCACGACGAATCCTGTCACATTGTTGTGTGCGGCTACCCATTGGAGCCGCGGCCACTCACCCCTGTTGCAGGCAACCCAGCTGTAGTCGAGGCCATATTCAACAGAAAGCATCGGTCCACCCGCTCAATTGTGGAGCAATGCATCGGCACGCTAAAAAAAACAAATTTGGATGCCTAAAGAGGTATCGAGCCCTCCATTCCGACCCTGAGAGGACGTGCAACATAGCCACTGCATGTGTCATTTTGCCCAATGTCTGCATTTACTGTACAATCCCAGAGCCTGTTCCCGAGCCCCTCATGTTTGACGAGTCGGACTCCGAAGACTGTGAGGGGTCAGGCAGCAGCGAGAGTGAAACCCAAGCCCGGACCCTGAGGGAGAGAGGGCAAGTGATGCTGCGGCGCAAAGTGAGGGAGGTGGCTGCCTCCGCTCGCCACGCACGTCCTGCTCACCGGGGTCGTCCGTCTAGACGGGGTCGCCGTGCTCGCCCTGCACAAGTGTGACATCCTATCCGGACTACTTATTTCTTTAACGTGTGGGGGATTTCCACCGCAGTGGCAAGAAGAACCATTCCCTCTGAGCATCAATCATTTGAGAGGTTAGCAACTATCAGCAGCACAGCTGAGCACAGTGCTGCGAGGAATATTAAGGTCACTCGGCGAGATGTTGATAACTGCTAACCTTGTAACTGGCTGGCAATCAGTGGAAGTGGTTTCTCTTGCCACTGGCATGATATGTGCCGCATGCAGTGCATGGCAAAATGCACCTGCTGGTTTGTTGGGTTTGTCTCTGGCTATGTTTATCATGTTTGTGCAATACACTTACTTATCCCTCTGTTGCTTCTTTGAGTCGTCCTTTGCAACCTGCCTAATGTGATGAAGACAGTACAATTGCTGATTGCTGTAATAGACATGACCCTTCTATACTTGCCTTGGCTTATCTTGGTTCTTTACCAATTTTTCCCTTTATGCCATGCGCTGTAAACCACTTTATTTTCATGGGTTGATTGATTGACTTTGGGTTTTAATGGCGCAGCAGCTGCTAAGGCCATAGTGCGCCAAAACAGTGGTTGCAGAAAAAACTGCGGTGCTATTTAGTTAAAGGTGAGGCATGATATGAGGGTTTCAAACGTTTCATGAAATGCAGACAATAAAACGAAAATCAACTAACTTAAATGTGCTGTAATAGGCCAATGCTGTTTAGGAAGTTGAAGACTTGGGTATGAGGAACAAGAGGCTCCTCTCCCAGCAAAAGGGCAGGGTGGAAAGGGATCTGTTCCCTAAAGAACAGTGAGAAGTTGGTGCGACGCTGCTCATGATATTTCGGACATTGAATTAAAATGTGCAAGACAGAGAGTGTATCATCGCATTCTTCACATATTGGAGCATCCTCTGCTCGCAGAAGGAAACCATGTGTGAGGTGAGTGTGACCAATTCTCAGGCGACAAAGAACAACTTCATAAAAACGCTCTTTATGTCGGCAGCTGGCCCATTCAGAAAGAACAGGTTTTACGCAATGGAGTTTATTATGGACTTCAGCATCCCATTCCTCCTGCCATTTCTTGTGAATCAACCTTTTCAATAATGACCTGTAATCCAGGTATGGAATGCAGGTAACTTCTGTGTCCATGTCTTGACATGTCCTAGCGGCTTTATCGGCCTCCTCATTTCCGGCTATACCGACATGGCTTGGCACCCAACAAAAATGTATGGTGATGTTCGAGTTTGTGGCTGTTAAAATCTTGTTATGTATTTCCAGAATAAAGGCATTTTTTGATCTATCTGGGGATGCAAGAGCACGGAGTGCACTGAGAGAGTCTGAGAAAATTACGGCGGCCTTGATTTTCCTTTTGATAATAGTGTCCACAGCTACCAGTAGGGCATATGACTCTGCAGAAAAGACAGTGGCTTGTGTACTGAGCCGCTTTACAATCCTGCATGACGGCCCGACTACAGCACATCCAACGCTACTGCTGCACTTCGTTCCGTCCGTGTAAAACTGTGCAAGGTTTTTGTAGTTTTCGACGATTTGGAAAAACTCTTGCCTAAGATTTACCGCCGGCACATTCTTCTTGTCATACTTGCAGAGCGAAAAATTAATTGGAATTATTTTCATGCTCCAGGGTGCAACTGGGCTGGGCAGCGTTGCAACTGGACTCGATATATCTATTGCAGAAGCATTGGCATCAGATTTAAGTCGCAGAGGAAAAGGAGGTATAACAGAAGGCTTGTTCTGGTACGTCCTTTCATACCGCGTGTCCAGAAACACTTCGAGTGCAGGATGTCGAGGCACGGAGCGAACTTTTAAGTGATATTGAAGGCTCAAGAACAGACGTCTTTTTCCAAGAGAAAATTCATTCAATTCAGCGTAGAGACTGGAAACTGGAGAGGTCCGGAAAGCCCCCGCTGCAAGTCGTAATCCCAGGTGGTGGACAGGATCCAAGATCCGAAGAAGAGACGGCCGTGCTGAGCCGTACACCATGCAACCGTAATCTAATTTCGATCGAACAAGGCACTGATACAAACGCAGCAGGCACCTTCTGTCACTACCCCAGGACTTGTGAGAAAGAACTTTTAAAATATTCAATGCTAGCAGGCATTTCTTTTTTAGTTGCAAGATGTGACTACGGAAGCTGAGTTTCTTATCAAAAATAACCCCTAAAAATTTATGCTCAGGATGTACGTTTAGGGTCTGACCTCCCAAAATTAGAGAGGGTTCTAAAATGATACCCCTTCGAAGAGAAAACAGAACACAGACTGTTTTCTCTGCTGAGAAACGGAAACCATTCTCATCTGCCCAACGTGTCATTCCATTAATACCTAGTTGAACTTGACGTTCGCAAATAGCTAAATTACACGAAGTGCAGGAAATTTGTACATCATCCACATAAAGTGCATAGGAGAGAGATCGGGGAAGAACCTGTCTAAGAGAGTTCATTTTGATCAGAAACAAAATAACACTCAGCACCGACCCTTGGGGAACACCATTCTCCTGGACAAACGTCTCAGAAAGTGTCGTGCCCAGCCTCACCTGGAACGAGCGCTCATCGAGAAAGCTCTTGATAAGAGCTAGCATTTTCCCACGAATTCCAGCTGAAACTAAATCCTTTAAAATTCCGTACCGCCATGTGGTATCATACGCCTTTTCAATATCAAAAAATACCGATAAACAATGTTGTCTGTTAACAAAGGCATCCCTGACTGTTTTTTCTAGGCGAACAAGGTGATCAACAGTTGATCGCCCCGTCCGATACCCACATTGGAATTTGTCGAAGAAGTTTTTCTGCTCTAAAAAATACACCAACCTAGAGGTCACCATTCGTTCAAACGTTTTTCCAAGGGAACTGGTTAGTGCAATGGGCCTGTAGCTCGAAGGTAATGATGGGTCCTTTCCAGGCTTTAGCAAAGGAATCACGATTGCCCTTTTCCAGAGAATGGGATAAACTCCACTGCTCCATACAGAGTTAAAAAATGTTAAAATGGTATCTATCGTTGCAGTATGTAAATGCTGAAGCATACTGTAATGAATAAGGTCTGGACCAGGGGAAGAACTTTTTCCCTTGCCAAGGGCGATCATCAGTTCCACAGGGGTGAAAGGTTGATTATAGGCCTCTTTAGAACCTCCAGTACATTTTATTGGTGCTTTCTCTTTGGCAGCCTTGTATTTTAGAAAGGTGTCTGAATAATGGTCAGATCCCGCGACAGACTGGAAGTGTTCACCAAGAATATTAGCCTGCTGTTCTAGTGTGGGAACACTACTGCCATCTAATGTAAAGAGAGGGATGGTAAATGCACGGTAATCCCCTCTAATTCTATGAACCCTGTCCCATACGACTTTTACGCCTGTGGAACTATTGACTGAGGAAGCATACGACATCCAGGTGGTTTTTTTGATCGGCGTCTTACACGGCGGGCCTTAGCACGTAGCTTTTTAAAATTAATGACATTTTCAACTGTCGGGTAGCGGCGCACTATTGTCCATGCACAGTTTTGCCGCTTACGAGCTAGGCTACACTCCTCATTCCACCAAGGCTTTGGTTTTGGTGGTAAGCGTCCTGACGTTTTCGGAATAGAGCGCTGTGCTGCTTGGACAATTACATTAGTCAGGACTTCACAGGCTTCATTAACACCTAAGCTAGCTAGTGTATCTTGGTGCAACTCTGACTCCTTTTTAAAAGTGGCCCAGTCAGCCTTTTCTAACTTCCAACGCGGAGTTCGAGTTTGTAATGACTTAAAAGAGACTGTGCTTTTTAAAACAATGGGAAAGTGATCGCTACCATAGGGATTTTGATCTACACTCCATGAAAAGTCAGGTAGCAACGAGGCACTACCAATGGAAAGGTCGATGGAGGTCGATGATAAGGACGAGGTGCTAAAATATGTTGAAGTACCAGTATTAAAAAGACAAAGGCTTCGAGAGGTTAAAACTGATTCGATTATTTTCCCACGAACATCAGTTCGATTCCCACCCCAAAGAGTATTGTGGGCATTAAAATCCCCCATCAAAAGAAGGGGCTTTGGAAGTTCATCTAAAAGAGAGTGAAGTTCTGCACTTGTTATAGCTTGTGAGGGTGATAAATATAGTGAACAAACAGAGATGGCTTTATGTACTAAAACACGCACTGCTACGGCTTCTAAAGAAGTGTGCAAGGGTATGGCCGTACAGGCAGCCAGCCTTGGAACTACTATGGCTACTCCTCCAGATGAAATGGAAGCATTTAGGCGGTCCTTCCGGAAGACATTAAAATTTCGGAGGAAGTTTGTATGTGTGGCATTTAAATGTGTTTCTTGTAAACACAGGGCTGCAGGTTTGTGTTCCTGCAGAAGATACTCAACGTCGTCAAGGTTAGTAAGCAATCCCCTGCAATTCCATTGAAGGAATGTTGCAGCCATGTGTTGGAGATTGTTACTTTGGGGGTGTTATTTGTTGTTTACTTTTATGGCGGGCCTTGGGAGTCTGCCACTCCATATCTTCTGTGTCAGACGCATGAGAGGAGGCCTGGGTACTCTCATCCATAGGTTCTGACTCCTGTGGCGAGACCTTTCCAGAAGATGTGGAAAGACTCTGGCCACGAGGCGTCAGGCGTCGGCCACGACCGCCTCCAGCCAAAGAGGTGGCGGAGGTGTCAGGCACGGAGGCGCTGGAGGCTTCCTGTTCCTGCCCTTTGGGTGCTGGAGCGGCACAGGAACCATGCCGCTCCTTGGATGCGGATGTCCTTTCCTGAGAGCGTGGGCCCCTCTCCCCTGAAGGGGATCGCGGGCTACGGACAGGCTTGGCCGTTGCCGACCCATCCCGTGAGGGGGATGCCGTCTGTGCTCCCTCGCCGCTACCTGGGACAGACTGCTGCCCCGTGAGAGCGGGAGGGGTGGTCGTCTGGCTGGAGGAAGCAGTAGATCCCCCAGCCGATACTGCACGCCCGGGCAGCTGAATTTTCAGCTTGGGCGAGGGGGACTGCTGTGGCTTCCGATAGTCCAGAAAGGACGTCTGGGTAGCCACAGCAACCTTCAGTGGTGCATGTCCCCGCTGCACCACCTGCGCATAGCCGCCCTTCCGCAAGAAAGCGAAACGGCGACGTGCCTCTTGGTATGTCAAGTTTTCTTTTACTTTGAGTGCTAAAACTTCTTTCTCATCTTTCCATACCCTACATGCTCTGGAGTATGCCGGGTGGGCCTCGTTGCAGTTTGCGCACTGTGCGCTGTTTGTGCAAGAATCTGTCTTGTGGTCGGTTTTACTGCATTTCGCGCATGTGGCTTTCCCGCGACAGTTCTGGGAGCCATGTCCGTACTTCTGACACTGGAAACATCTCCGGGGTTAGGGATATACGGCCGAACCCTACAGCGGAGGTATCCGGCGTTGACAGATTCAGGAAGTGTGGTGGCTTCAAATGTCAGAACAATGTGTTTTGTTCTTATTTCCTGCCCGTCACGTCGCATGCAGATACGCCTTGCGGCCACGACTCCTTGGTCAGAAAGACCTTCGGCAATTTCATTGTCTGTTGTCTCTAGAAGGTCTTCCTCAGAGATTACTCCCTGGATCGTATTCAGTGTGCGATGTGGCGTTACTGATACCTTATGGTCGGACACTGAACGCAGTGCAAGGAGCGCCGTACTCTGCTCGCTGGTCTCAACTTCTACCAGAAGGTCGCCAGAAGACATTTTTTTGGCTTTGAAGTTCTTTCCCACAACACTTTCAAGTACTTTTGCAACGAGGAAAGGCGATAATTTTGAGAGCTGTTTGTCACTTTCGGAGTGAATAACCAAAAACTTTGGGTACTTGGAATGGATATATGGAGTCTTGTCTGGGATGAAAACTTCGGTGCGGACTCTTTTGGGAGGCCGATCAGGTTGGTTTGACTTGGAACCCATAAAGATGGGGAGGTTTTCAGAAACTGTGGCGCACCGCCCACCACCGAGCCCAACAAGGGGGTAGGTAGCACCCCATAGCAAGTATGGCTTGGCTGGGTATGCTACTCTACCAGTGCTACCCAGTAACTATAACCGAGTGTGGTTCAAGAGAGGTATCTGTCGCCACCCAAGGTTAGCCCTTGCCGCCTAAGAAGGTGAAAAAGGAAGGAAGAGAGTGTAGAGAAAAAGAGAAAAGAGGTGGAAGGAAAAGTGAAAGAAGGAAGAACAGGGTAGAAGAGGCGACTGACTGAATCATCCTGGTCGGGCCAAGCCAGGACACCCGTCTACGAGAAGCAGGGGCCGAAGCGGTGTATTGCCTCGCCCGGGGGCCCCGAAGGGTCCAAACATACCCCGGGCTCAGCTCAACCACCAGGGTCCCCTTTTCCCCGGACACGGGTACGCCACGCACAGCCAGACGTGGGTGGGCGAACCCACATGGCTCGGGGTTCGTGGTGACGCCACTCACCAAGCACCTACCGAAGCAGGTGCCCCCTGCGTGCGGGTATGGTGGCCCACGTGGCTGGGGTCCGTGGTGGCGCTACTCACCAAGCACCTAGCACCTAAGGTGCAGGCGCCCCCTGCGGAGCTCGGAAAGGGGTCATGGTGCCTGGCTTGACTTTTGGAAACTCAGTGCTATGCATGAAATCCGAAGTGCATGCAAGACTAGAAATAAAACAGTGCGGAGAAGGTAGGCTGGCTTTGGGGGCACGTTGCAAAACGTCAAACCAGTGAGTACAAGGAGACATGGGATGGGCGTCATTTGAGGGCAGGGAAGTTGTGAAGCAAGATAAAATTTGAGGATCGGTTGAGGCAAATGGATGGGGAGCAATGGGCACGAAATGTTTTCAGCTGTTTATACATGAGCAGTATAGACACAAAGTGGAGACAGCGCACTAGGAAATTAGAGAGTTTTAGAATAACGTACGCAATTTTAGCGCACGCTAAGCGCTAAATTTAGCGCTTGTGCGACGCGAGAGAGTTTTAGAATAGCGTTTCTCCTTCGCGACGCAAAAGCTCAAGCATCTCGCGCTTGCAACGCCACCAAAATATAGTCACCATTTTTATTTCACACACGAAATGCTGTAAGTTTAGAAAAAAAAACAAGTTTTTTGGTCCAGAGTATCATTTTAGATTCGTTTAAACATGAAAATGTGACGCGAGCGGTTGACCGGTCGTGTCCGCTTGCGTCGCCTCGGCAAGAGAGGTCTCGTGTACTGACCTTCACATCGTACCTTCGCCGAGAAATGTTCGCGCGTCAGAAGCATCAAGTTGCCGGTGATCGTTGCCAAACCGAGTACAATGTCGTCCCATATTGAAAATCGCAGTCGCGAGGATGCCGCCGACGTCGCACTCGCGACGCCGCCGAAGCAGCCGCCGCCACCTTGGCAGCCACCGACATAATCCTGGGAGCCGCCATTTTTTTAACTCTGCTCATCTTGGCTTTAGCCAACTTCTCATCACGAATCCTCCTTGGAGAAGCGCAAAGACTTTTTGCGTACGCACGCTATTTCCGAGAAATAGCGCACGCTAAAATTGCGCACGCAGAGCGCAAAACCTGGTTTGCGTTCGGAGCATGCGCAGTGGCGACGACGCTATTCTTTGCGTACGCAAAGCTTTAGAAGTGCGCTATTCTAAAACTCCCTATTAAGAGGACAGTTTTTAGCTATAGTGAGTTACGGAAGAGCAGGTCTCAGTTAAGACGAAGTTAAGGCCACAGAAAGAGATCGGTGGCTAGAGGGAATGCAGACAAAGGCGGCTCTGGAAAGCTATAAATTAAACAAAACAGTACCAAAGAAAGCATTTATGACAATTCTAGGAAAAGCTTATTTTTGTTTGAGGCAAGGACAGGTGTTTTGCGAACCAGAACATACAGAGCAAAGTACCAGGAAATGGATACAGACTTGCTTGTGGAGAGGAAAACGAGACGGCTGAGCACTTGATACTCTATACTGTAAAGGGCTTCACCCTATGCCTACCGAAGACAACATAGATTTAATAAAGTCATTGGGTTTTAGAGACAGCGAAGGAAAAGTGGATTTCAAGACAGTAGAGATTACCAAGCAATGATTAAGTGAATGGTGGCAGAAAGCGACGAGAAAACTAGATATTTTCTTATTGACTGAAGGCAAGGGGGTTTTATAGCCTCACTTTCTTTTCAGTGCGGAGTGAATATGATTTTCACATTTAAATATTCTAAGCTTAAATGGTAAAACAAAATGGCTAGGTGGCGTAAGCTACCGCCCAATCCAAAGGGCTCAGCTGGAAGTCTCTCAAAAGTCTTTCCCAGACAACTAGTCAACGCAATAGGGCGGTAACTAGAGGCATTAGATCTGTCTTTTCCTGGTTTTAAAAAAGGGACTATAATGGCTTTTTTCCACTCATTGGTAGCTGCCCTTCTTTCCATACGCGATTAAAAAATTTAAGAAGAAAATCGAACGATGATTCAGCGAGATGGGTTAGCATGCTGTAATGAACTTTATCGGAACCTGGGGCTGAAGGCTTTGATGATGCAAGAGCATAACGTAGCTCAGCAAGTGTAAAAAGTTGGTTGTACTCTTCATTGTTGCTGCCACCAGTAACAAGCCTAACCTTCTCTGCCTTTGCCTTGTGACTAAAGAAGTTAGTGCTGCAATTTCCACATCCTGATATACTTTGAAAATGCCTGCCCAGAATGTTTGCCAGCTCTTCCAGCGAGGAGGGGGTATCACCGTCTGGTGACGAAATTAAGGGAATTGAATACTGACGGTAGTCCCCGTTTATTTTCCTGACCCTGTCCCAGACGACCTTGGCACGTGTGGAACTATTGATGGAGGAGGTATAGCCAATCCAGGACTTCTTTTTGCCCGCTTTCGGACATAGCGTGCGAAAGCACGCTTTTGCTTAAAAGACAAGACATTTAGAGCTGTTGGATATCGACGAAGAATTCCCCAGAATTTATTTTGTGTTTTCTTTGCTTCACGACACTCATCGTTCCACCAAGGCTTAGGATGTTTAGGCAAATAGCCTGTCGTTTGGGAAATTGAAACCCGCGCTGCCTCTATTAAGATTGTTGTGATGTGGTCATTTACTTCATCGACAGAAAGCATGTCAAGGAGGTCATGGGAAAACACAGCAGTCTTTGAAAAAGCACCCAGTTTGCGGTTTCTAGCCTCCACCGGGGGGGACGCGACGGCAATCTTGGCAGGAGTTGCGTTGGGGCCAGGTAAACTGGGAAATGGTCACTGCCATATGGGTTATCAATCACATTCCACTGAAAGAAGGTAAATATATCCGGAGAACAAATGGAAAGATCAATGCAGGAAAAAGATCGGTGAGATGAGCTGAAATATGTTGGTTCACCAGTGTTAAGTACACAGAGTTCCCTTGATGAGACGAAACGTTCAACCACTTTTCCCCGACTGTCAAACCGTTGACTCCCCCAAAGTGGGTTGTGTGCATTAAAATCCCCAAGTGTAAAAAAGGGTTCTGGCAATTGATCATGTTTGTTTGTTGTTTACGGTTTTAATGGCGCAAGAGCAACAATGGCCATACTGCGCCAAACAAGGTGGGTCAATAAAAAAGGGTGAGTTGAATTAAACTATGGGGGAATAGTTCTATAATTTGTTTAAAAATCCAATATTTTCAAGAAAATCAAAAAGACGTTTGAATGAAATCAGTGGTCGCTCACCAAGTAGGAAGGCAGGGTGAAATGGAATCTGATATTTGAAAAGATCAGGAAAAAAGAATTTGTGCTGCTGCCGAAGACCAGGACAAAGAAATAAAATATGAAGAACAGTCAAAGGTTCACCGCAGAGCTCACATGTTGGAGGTTCCCCACCAGTAAGCAGGTAGCTATGCGTAAGGTGGGTGTGGCCAATTCTCAGGCGGCATAGGAGGACCTCATGGAATCTATTTTTGTTGTAAGATGTTTCCCAAGTACCAAGGTCTGGCTTGATAGAGTGAAGCTTATTGTTAACCTCTGAATCCCACTCAGACTGCCACGATCGCAAGACTGCAATTCTTGTAGGCATTTTTAAGTCTTGGTGGGGGATGCGTACATGTGACACCGGAAGATTTTGCGAAGAGACGGCCAGTTTATCTGCAGCCTCGTTGCCAGCAATGCCCACATGGCTAGGAATCCAGCAAAACCTTATGTCGTGGCCATCCTGTAGGCCCTGCTGCACCTTAACACGCACAGTTAGGGTCAGCCGATTCTTTGTTGATAAAACGGAACACACAGCCCTAACAACACTTTGGGAATCTACAAAGATGATGGCTTTCTTTGTTTTACTCTGAACTATATGGTCAAGCGCCATCATGACCCCATATAGCTCGGCAGTGAAAATACTGGCAAGAGTATTTAGACGAGTGACTTTGGAAAAATTAGAGGAGTATACAGCCGCACCAACAAACATTGACGACTTTGCGCCATCAGTGTAAAAATGATTATAATCTTTGTATTTTTCCTCCAATGCAAAGAATTCCTGCTGTAAAATTAAAGGTGAGACACTTTGCTTCCTGAATTTTGTGAAGCACCAGTCACAAAAAATGGGTTTGATATTGTTATATCTGTAAAGGTCTCATGTGATTCGCCCCAACGTTATTACGTCACTCTTGCCTACGTCTATAAAACAGAATGTCTGGCCGTAATAAAACACAGTACGTTCCAGCTACCCTGAGAGCCTGTCTGCCTGCGATGCTGCGATAGAACAAGTTGGCGACGAGGATGGGATAAAGGATCAGCACATTCCCCGACGCGCCGGCAACGCAACAGGGCCTGAATCGCCAGTCATCGTTCGTCGGCAGCTGGCTCAAGCACGGCCAGCGGAAAGGACCAGACGAAACACCGTGGAAAAAGATAAGTGGAAACAATCCGCCGGAACATGGCGCAGCCGGCAGGGCATTTTCAAAGGCTCGGTAGCATGCGGGAATTTGATCCGAAGACGGACAACATTAAGTCTTACTTCGAGCGGTTCGACAATTACGTTGACATTAACGACGTACCAGAGGAAAAAACTGAAACTGTTTCTGAACGTGCTTGGTCCACAGGCGTATGAAGAGCTAAGAAAGATTGTCGTACCAGACGTCCCTACCGCGAAATCGTATGATGAAGTAAAAAGACTCCTGGAGGACCACTACAGCCCGCGATACTCCGTAATTGCCGAGAGGTGTCAGTTTAATCGCCGACATCAACGTGACGGAGAAAGCTTGCAAGAATTCATTACAGAACTCAAGCACTTGTCGAGGAACTGTTCTTTCGGAACTTTCTTAAACGACGCTTTACGCGATAGGCTGGTGGCCGGACTAAGGGATGAAGAGACCCAAAGGATTTTGTTTGCAACTGCGCCACTGTCGTTCGAAGAGGCTTGCAAAATCGCCCTAGAGAAAGAACTAGCCGCAAAGCAGACAAGGCAAATGCACGCGCCTGACGGGCCCGCGGGTACCATAAATGCCGTTAACAAGAGAAAATCAGGCAAGCCAACGAAGGAGCGCCAAGTTAAACAAGAAAACGCTTCAGGAAAAGCGAGTACATGCTATCGCTGCGGAAAGGGTCATGAGCCTAATAAGTGCTGGTACCGTACGTATAAATGTAAGGCTTGTTCTAAGACTGGACACTTACAAGTAATGTGTCGAACTAAACAGCGAAGTCACCGTGTTGAAGCAGTAGAAACTACTGACAGCGAATCGGATGACATAGAAAGCCACGTGGTGTTCTTCGCGAAAGAAAAGATACCCGGTTACAGCGTCAGCGTTTCTGTGGAAGGAACACCGGTGGAAATGATTTTGGATACCGGGGCAGCAGTAACCCTGATGCCTCAGAGTTTGTTTAAAGAAAAGTTTCCCACGTCCATTGCGACCAAACTAATGTGTCGCTGAAAACTTATACTGGAGAGAAGGTGCCAGTAGTTGGCAAGGCGAATGTAAAAGTTGACTACGAGGGACAAAGCCTGACTCTACCGCTTTTTGTGGTGAAGAACGATGATAAGAAAATGCAAGTGTTGATGGGTAGGAGTTGGCTCGAGCACCTTAAAATTAACTGGAATGCAGTGTGCCTTGTCACGGCGCCCGACAAGGTAGCTGCGTTGCGGAAGAAGTTCCCTGAGCCCTTCAGGGATTCGCCGGGCATTGTCAAAAATTATGAAGCCCACATAGCGGTTAAGGAAAACAGTCAGCCGGTTTTCTGCAAAGCGAGACCTATTCCGTTTGCTCTCAAGGACGAGGTAGCAAAAGAGCTGAACAGGCTCGAAGAGCGTGGAATACTGAAGCACGTCACTAAAAGCGACTGGGCTACACCCTTGGTGGTTGTGCCGAAGAAAGCAGGAGGGGGCATTAGACTTTGTGGTGATTATAAAATAACAGTTAACCCCGTGCTCAAGATGGATGTTTACCCACTGCCGCGGCCCGAAGACTTGTTTGCGACACTGGCTGGGGGAAAAGTCTTTTGTGTGCTGGACCTTTCGTCTGCGTATCAGCAGGTGCCCCTGAGTGAGGAATCCAAACGCCTGCTGACGGTCAACACTCACCTAGGGCTCTTTGAGTATCAGCGTTTGCCTTTCGGAATCGCCAGCGCACCGGCGATTTTTCAGTCTTTGATGGACCAGGTCTTCCAGGGCATTCCGGGAGTCGGATGCTATATTGACGACGTTATCGTTACAGGAACCGACATGGAAACTTGCCAAGCTACCGTGGAGAGAGTGCTGCAACGCTTACAGAGGTATAACATTACCCTGAAGGAAGACAAATGCAGGTTCTTCCAGGACTCCGTGGTTTACCTCGGACACAAGGTTTCGGCAGAAGGGATCTACCCAACCGACACCAAGGTAAAGGCTATCATTTCTGCCCCAGAGCCGACAAATGTTACAGAGCTAAGAGCCTACTTGGGGTTGTTGACCTTTTACGGGAAATTTCTTGAGAACTTTGCAACGGCAGCTGCACCCCTGTACGAGCTCCTCAAAAAAGACCGTCATTGGAAATGGACAAAGGCATGTGCAAAAGCCTTTGAAACAACGAAGCAGCTTCTTTTGGACAGTCGGGTATTGACGTACTACGACGTCAATAGACCGATAGGAGTGAGTTCTGATGCGTCAGCGTACGGTCTGGGGGCCGTTATCTTTCACATTATGCCAGATGGAAGCGAGCAACCCATAGCTTTTGCTTCGCGCACGCTGAGCACGGCCGAGCGAAACTACGCGCAAGGAGAGAAAGAAACTCTTGCCATAATTTTCGCATTGCGACGGTTTCACAGATACCTGTATGGCAGGAAGTTCTGCTTATTTACGGACCATCAACCGCTTCTTGGAATTTTGGCTCCAGACAAGCCTATTCCGTCACTAGCGGCTGCTAGAATGCAGCGTTGGGCAGTCACGCTATCTGCTTATCAGTATAGCTTAAAGTATCGCAAAGGCAAAAACATGGAAGTGGCCGACGCTTTATCTCGCCTCCCGCTCCCTGTTCCGGCTGCAGAAGAACAGGAAGAATGCTTTGCTTTATTTGTGGCTACGCCGTTAACTGCGAAAGAGGTGGCACTTGCTACACAGCGCGACCGCGTTTTATCAGCGGTTGCTGACTTTACTTTAAACGGCTGGCCATCATCCGTCTCCGAGGAACTGAGGCCTTTCTACGTCCGCCGCAACGAACTTTCCTGGAACAGGGCTGTCTGTCATGGGGCCAGCGGGTTATCGTCCCTTTAACCCTCCAAGAGCAAGTATTGACACTCTTGCATGAAGAACATCCCGGAATGACGCGGATGAAGATGCTTGCTAGGTCGTTCGTTTGGTGGCCAACTTTGGACGGCGACATTGAAACGAGAGTTCGTCACTGTAAGGTATGCCAAAGTGTTCTGCCAGCAAAACCTCCAGGACCCCTGCAGCCCTGGGCGTATCCAAGTCGCGTATGGCAACGGATACACGTCGACTACGCAACGAAGGAGGGCGTGAACTTTCTTGTGTTGGTGGATGCTTTTTCAAAGTGGATTGAAGTGTTTGTAGTGTCAAGCACGACCACTGAAAAAACTGTGCGGTGCCTCAGCTCTGTTTTTGCAGCCTACGGTTACCCAGAAGAGTTGGTGAGCGACAACGGCCCACAATTCACCGCCGAGGACTTTGGGGTCTACCTGCAGCGGCATGGCATAAAACATACCCGGATACCACCGTATCACGCAGCCTCGAATGGAGCCGCTGAGCGCCTGGTACAAACTACGAAGACTACCCTGTTGAAACAAGTAAGACATGATCAACTCACCGGGGGAAAAGGACTATTCTGGAACGAGTAAACGATTTTTTGTTGGCGTACCGGAATACACCAAACTCGGTTACTGGGAAGACCCCAGCAGAACTGTTTTTGAAGCGTCAACCTCGTACACTGCTTTCACTGATACGACCAAACTTTGCAGGAGACATGAGGACTAAGCAAGAACGCGAAACTGCACTACGAAACGGCCGGAGAGGTCGGGTAGAGTCGTTTATAGCAGGTGAAAAAGTGTTTGTAAAAACGACTAGAGGCGAGGAAGTGTCCTGGGAAGAAGGGCTGGTAACTCAAGTTGTGAGCCCCACTACATATTTGGTGAATGTGAATAATCGAACACGGTTCATCCATATGGACCATCTCCGTGCAAGCTGGGCTTCTTCGACTGGGTCTGTTTTTCCTGAGATCCCAACTCCAACACCGAGCGCCACAACGGAAGCAGTCCCGGAGGGCAGCCGCGCTGGTCAGCTACCCAGAGGTCTACCTGCTCCGAGGTTCCACGCCGCTGAGCTCCCGAGTCAAGGCCCCGGCTCGGTTCCAAACCCAGAGCAGCCCCTCGAGGTACCTGAGCCCGATGATCGACAGCACACTCCACACAACGCTTCTGTCTCCGAGCCTCCTGCAGCTGCTCAGCAAGATCAAGGCGACGGATCTGCCTCTGCGTCTTCCACAGCACCAACGCTTCGAAGAGGAAGCCGGACCCGGAAAGCACCGGACCGCTACCAATCGTACGAGTTTCGTCGTTAAGCCAAGTAGACTCGACCGTAATGACATGTATGGCGGTTTTAAAGGCGGAAGGAATGTTATATCTGTAAAGGTCTCATGTGATTCGCCCCAACGTTATTACGTCACTCTTGCCTACGTCTATAAAACAGAATGTCTGGCCGTAATAAAACACAGTACGTTCCAGCTACCCTGAGAGCCTGTCTGCCTGCGATGCTGCGATAGAACAGATATTCCATGGGGCAGTACGGTATGAGCTATCCAAGAGGTTAAAATCATGAGTCAGATTGAGGGAGGAGCGAAGACTCTCGACACGAAGACTCAAGGGCCGCAGAACAGTTGGTTTATTGTTAAATTAGGCGAGAAAACCTAGAGTTTTGAATACAACTATAAGTGGGGGAGCTGGGGTCCGACAAAATTTTGTAAGCATAGGTGAGGCTAAGCAGCTATCGCCTTTTCTCAAGCGACATTTCATGACAGTCAACATACAAGCTAAGCACAGGGGACGTGCGAAAAGCACCAGATGCCAAACGCAGCCCAAGGTGATGTACTGGATCCAGCATTTTTAAAGCAGATGGTCTCGCAGAGGCGTAGACAATTGAGCCATAATCAAGGCGGGATCGAATGAGAGAAGAATATAGACGAAGGAGACATTTCTTATCCGAGCCCCACGACTTGTGCGAAAGAACTTTGAGTATGTTCGATGCCTGCAGAGTTTTTTGCTTGAGCTGTTTGAGATGCGAAATAAAGGTAAGTTTACGGTCGAAAGTAACTCCTAGAAATTTGTGCTCCGTTTTGACAGCAATGTTGTTTCCATTTAAAAGTGTAGGATCTAAACAGAGGCCACGCCTTAAAGAAAAAGGAACACAAAGTTGTCACGAACTTTCTGGAACGTGGACGAAGGGGGGCCGAAGCACCCGCCGAGAGAGAGACGCCTTGCAGCCTGGTTGAGGGTGGACGATGACTGACCGGGGCAGCGCGAGCTCCCCGGCGTTTATTCACGCGGTGATCAATGTTGCCCGCCGAGGCTGGCGGCCATCGGCGGGTGGACTGGAGGGGGCGCTACCTACTGGTGACATCCCTCCCCCCAGTTTGTTTTTCTAAAAACAAAATACAAAGAATAACTGATGCACACGGCCGACACCGACTCGGCGTCTGGTCGTGGCAGAGTCCTGGCCGGTCGACGATGAAGGCTACCCCGGCGAGTAGCGGTCAGGTGGCCTTCGCTGCCGCGTACTCCGCCTGGTCGCTGGTGTCGACGGGCCGGGTGTGGCAACGCTGGGCGCTGCCTGTGCCGGTCGCGCTCCACCCGGTGGAGCCGCAGGAACCGGATTCGAGAGTGGCACCGGTCCCACTGGTGCCACAGGACTGGCGACTCTTGTCGCCTCCGAGGTGGGTGGTGGTCCACTGGCCAAGGCCGGTGCTGACGTTGGTCCCCCTGCTGGCTGCTCTCCCGAAGTGACGGCCGAGGGTACAAGCCCGGTCCCGAGGCGAGGCCTGACATGGTCGGCGTGCCGGTGCCAGGTGGTCCCGTCGGGCATGCGGACGAGCAGCGACGAGGCGCTCGCTGGCGATACCACATGTCCGGCAGACCAGGGTGGGCCAGGACGGAAGTTCCTGGCGTAGACCGACGCTCCCGGCTCCGGCAAAGGCCCGGGACGGCACCCTCGGTCAGCAGCCAGCTTCTGCTTCAGCTGCTTCAGGAGCGCAGTGGACCGGAGGTCTGGATGCAAGACGTCCAGGGGTGTCTTGACCATCCGGCCCAGCAGAAGCTCGCAGGGGGCACGGCCAGTGACGTCGTGGGGTGTGGTCCGGTACTGGAAGAGTACCCGGGCCACCTGCGTCCGGAAATCCCCGGGCTGGCTCTTCTTGAGCTTGTTCTTGATGGTCTGTACCACCCGCTCGGCTGCACCATTGGAAGCGGGGTGGTACGGCGGAACCAGCATCCGGCGGATCCCGTTCTTCTGCAGCCACTCCAGGTACTCGGCGCTGGCGAAAGCGGGACCATTGTCGGACACAATAATGTCCGGCAATCCCTGCGCCGCGAAGACTTGCCGCAGCGCCGCAATGGTCGCGCTCGCCGACGGAGTGGTGACTGGCAGTGCCTCCACCCACTTCGAGAAGGCGTCCACTACCACCAGGAAGTAGTGGCCCTTGAAGGGTCCCGCATAGTCCACGTGCAAGCGGGACCAGGGCCTCTGTGGGAACGGCCAGGGGGTGATCTCCACGTGACGCGAGGCTCGCTGGTTCTCCTGGCAGACCTGGCAGCCTTGCACCTGGTGCACGATGTCCTGGTCCAGGCCAGGCCACCAAACGTGCGACCGTGCCACCATCTTGGTCTTCTCCACGCCAGGATGCCCCGCGTGCAGCAACTCCAGGACCTTGGCCCGGAGACTTTGTGGAATCACCACCCTGGAACCCCACAGCAGGCAGCCCTGCTCCAAGCTCAGCTCGGTGGTCTTGTGGCTGTAGGCCTGGTGACGCAGCTCCTCCCCTCGGGATACCGCCTTGACCACCTGAGACAGGACCGGGTCCCGGCTGGTCGCCTGCGCCACCGCAGTCCTGGTGAGCACCCCCGGGTAGGCCCGCTCCAGCAGGAACACGTCAGCTGGCTCTGGAACGGCAGCAGGCACCTCCGGCAGGGGCAGGCGGCTCAGGGCGTCGGCAGGTCCCAGGTCCTTCCCAGGGCGGTAGACCAGCTTGTAGCGGTAGGCAGCCAGCGTCAAGGCCCAGCGTACCACACGAGGCGAGGCTTGCACTGGAACCGCCTTGTCAGGTCCCAGCAGCCCCAACAGCGGCTTGTGGTCCGTGACCGCCTCGAATTGCCGGCCCCACTCGGAGGTCTTGACGGGCACCAGGATACCCTCTCGCTGCAGCCGTTGCAGCTCCTGGGTGACCCCGTCCTTGAGGGCGAACGGCAGCGGACGCGGCTTGAAGAAACGTGGCCGGGCTCCCTCGGGTACGTGGATGCCGACCACCGTGCCGGCGAAGGTGCCCACCCCGGCTGGAACAGGGACTGGAAGTCGGTCAGGAGGCTCGGGACGTCTTTCACCACGTGCAGCGCAGCTTCCTGGTACTCCGGCAGTCGAACACCCAGCGAGTGAATCCAGTTGCGGCCCAGCAGCGTCGGCGACGACCCCTTGGTTAGGTAAAGGGGAAGGATTGCCTCCCTGTCGCCAAGGCGAACGCTGACTTGGGCCCGACCCTGGACCTGGGAAAGCTGCCCGGAGTAGCTGCGCAGCATGACGTCCGACGCCTCGATGGACACGCCGGGGAAGGTCCGCTTGAACAGCTTCCCGGCCATGACCGACACGCTGGCCCCTGTGTCCAGCTCCATGGTGATGGGGTGCCCGCAGATTTCGACAGACACCAAGTAAGGTGGCACAGACGATGGAGGCTTATTCGTCTGCCACACGTCGAAAATCTGCGGGTCCTCGGCCACGACGTGGAGTCTCGTTGAGGAGGGACCCGGTCCTGGCGCCGCTCGTCCCCGCCGCGTTCTCTTGCGACGGCCACCCTGGCCGCGGGCTTGGCTGGAACCCGGGCTTGAACCAGGCTGCTGCTGCCGCTGCTCCTGCTGCTGGCCGCCGCTCGTCCTCCCCCTCGGCAGACACGTGCGAGGTGCCCAGTTCTCCCGCACGTGAAGCACTGTGCTTGGACGAACTGGCACTGTGAGGGGGAGTGGGCAGCACCGCAGCGGCTGCAGGCACCGCTCCGTGTCGCCATCTTGTTCACCGCCGCTTCCTCCGACGGTGAGCCGGCCGCACCCGCAATCTCGCTGGCGTCCTTTGCTGCTGCCTCCATCGCCTGCGCTGCTTTCACCGCGTCGTCCAGCGAGGGGTCGGGGAGCTCCAGGAGTCGCGTCTGCATGGCGTGGTTGTTGATGCCGCAGACGAACCGGTCCCGGAGTAGCGAGTCCAACTGGTCGCCGAAGGCGCAGGTGCTCGCTAACCCTCGTAGCGCAGCGACGAACTGCCCGAGGGTCTCCCCGTCCCGGCGGCTCCGGTTGTTGAAGCGGAACCGCTCCATAAGCGTGGACGGCGCCGGGCTGAAGTGCGAGCGCAGCGTGGCGAGCAGCTCACCCAGCGTTTTCACGTGCGGCGTGGCCGGCTTGAGGAGGTCGAGCAGGAGGCTGAAGACGCGGGTCCCGCAGCTGGCCAAGAAGATGTCCCGTCGTTTCGCCTCGGGCGTGTCGTTCGCCCGGAAGAACACGTGGACTTGTTCTTCGTAGACTGGCCAGGCGGACCCATCTCCCTCGAACGGCTCGAGCCTCCCGTAGAGCGGCATGGCGACAGGAGCGGGTGGCGGTGTTGCGACTCTCTCGGCGGCGTGGGCCGAACCGTGCACGTTGTTGGCCTCCAGTGCCACGGTTCCTCGTCGCCAGTGTCACGAACTTTCTGGAACGTGGACGAAGGGGGCCGAAGCACCCGCCGAGAGAGAGACGACTTGCAGCCTGGTTGGAGGGTGGACGATGACTGACCGGGGCAGCGCGAGCTCCCCGGCGTTTATTCACGCGGTGATCAATGTTGCCCGCCGAGGCTGGCGGCCATCGGCGGGTGGACTGGAGGGGGCGCTACCTACTGGTGACAAAAGTTTTCTCCGGAGAGAACCTAAAACCATTCTCATCAGCCCATGTGGTCATTTTATTTATGGCCAGTTGTAGCTGCCGCTCACAGCTAGACCTATTACATGACGCTACAGATATCTGAATGTCATCAACGTATAGCGAGTAAGATACTGAGGGGGAATGACTTTATTAAGAGAGTTAATTTTTACTGCAAAGAGTGTGACGCTTAGGACTCCACCCTGAGGAACGCCATTCTCTTGAACGAACCAGTCTGATAAAGTTGTTCCCAACCGAACTCGAAAAGTGCGCTTAGACAAAAAGCTCTCTATGCACTGAAGCATTCTACCACGTATTCCGTACATAGAGAGGTCGCGCAAGATGCCATACCTCCAAGTGGTATCATAGGCCTTGTCCAAATCAAAGAAAACAGATACACAATGCTGCCTGTTGACGAATGCCTCACGCACAAATGTCTCCAACCGCACTAACTGGTCTGTTGTAGAGCGTTCAGGCCGACAGCCACACTGATTGATATCCAAGATGTTATGCTGCTCGAGGAAATAAATAAGACGCCTGTTAATTAATCTTTCAAAGGTTTTCCCCAGACAACTTGACAATGCTATAGGTCTGTAACTTGCAGGGAGGGAAGGGTCCTTGCCAGGTTTCAACAGCGGTATAACTTCAGCCCTTTTCCATTCAACAGGAAAGTATGCATCACTCCACAGGCTATTGAAGTAAGCGAGAAGGACACTGAGTGACTCTCTAGATAAGTGTCGGATCATGTCGTAGTGAATTCCATCAGGACCGGGGGCTGAATGCTTGCGGGAGTTCAGAGCCACTTCGAGCTCAACCATTGTAAATGGCTGATTGTAAGGTGCAGATGCTCCTCCTGTAAAGCAGAGCCTTGTCTTTTCCATGCTTGCCTTACGCTTCAGGAACGCTGGAGAGTAATGTGCGGAGTTTGAAACAGCAGCGAAGTGAGTTCCCAACACATTAGCCTGGTCTAACAATGAGGCTCCAGAAGAAGGAAAAAGGGGGATTGTAAAACAGCGGTATTTCCCCTCGACCTTGTGAAGTCGGTCCCACACTTCCTTTGCTGGAACATAGCTGCTGATAGAAGACAAGTAACTTCTCCAAGATTTTCCTTTGGCCTGCTTCCGAGTCCAACGGGCACAAGCTCTGCGCCTCTTGAATTCAATCAAGTTCACAGATGTCAGGTATCTACGAAAGACACCCCAAGCCTTATCTTGGTTATTCTTTGTGGTGGAACAATCCTCATTCCACCATGGCTTACATTTCTTGGGGATGTTCGAAGAGGTTTGAGGGATAGAGCTAAGAGCAGCACCAATTATATGCTCTGTGATGTAGGCTGTGGCATCGTCATGAGTTAACGAAGAGAACATAGAAGGGACAAGCTCGGATTTTTGGCTAAAAGAGCCCAGTCTGCTTTTTCTAGCTTCCAACGCGGAGTCCGTTTCATGAGACTGGGAATAGATTTAACGCTCTCCAGAGCAACCGGAAAGTGGTCGCTTCCAAAAGGATTATTTAAAACGCTCCATGTGAAACAAGACACCAAGGATGGGGATGAAATGGAAAGATCAATGGATGTAAATGAGTTGTGAGCTGCGCTAAAAAAGGTAGGCTCTTTGCTGTTCAAAAGACAGAGGCTAGATGACAGTAAAAACCGTTCAATGACTCCACCACGTGAGTCCTGGCGAGTGCCACCCCACAAGGGATGGTGGGCATTAAAATCTCCTAGAAGTAAAAAGGGGTGAGGGAGCTGAGTAACTAAATCATGAAGATCATGAATATGCAGTGGAACATTTGGTGGAATATAGATGGAAACAACGGTGATAAAGCGGTCCAAGAGGAGACGTACAGCTACAGCCTCAAGGGGTGTAGGAGAGGGATCTGGGAACAAGCAACTCCACTTTGGACGATCACCGCTACTCCACCAGATGAGTTTGATGTAGAACGATCCTTTCTAAAAACTTGGTGACGACGTAAAACCGACAGATGATGATCGTTGAGGTGTGTCTCTTGTAAGAGAGAGCTATAGGACGGAGGTCGTCCATAAAAAAGTTAACATCGTCAATATTTCGTAAAAGGCCGCGGCAATTCCACTGCATAAAAACAAATTTTCTCATTTCTTAATATATTAAAATCTTGGATAAAATGGGAAGACAAAGAAAAAGAAAAAAATTAGTAGATTTGATCTCAAACAGGCAGCCACAACAGGCACGTCATTTAGGCGCAAATACTGGTTTTTTGCCTTTGTGTTTGCTCTTCGAAAGCTGCCACTCCATGTCATCCTGATCGGATGCAGGAGTGGGCGACTCTGTGCACTGCTCCATCGCCTCTGCCTCTAAAGGTGGGGCGCTCCCTGTAGACTTGGGAAGGCTGGTCAGGTTATTAAAGAATTGTATGTCTATCGCGATTTCGCAGTATTTTGCTTTTTTTTCACTCTTGGTATACATCAAATTCCGTGGATGTGCTCTTTTGGTGAAGATCTTCATCGAACCCACGATGCGAGTACAGTCTGTAATAGACTCACCTTAGGTTTTTTATCCAGTTCTTTCGCGCTTTAGGGTCTTGAGGAAATCTCAAGAAACTGCAAAAATCTCTCTCCACGCGATGGTTACAACCAGGTATACGAAGCACCCTCGCATAGCGCGAGTCCGCAAACAAAATTTGGGGTCTCAACCGTTCGCCTGAAGTGCTTTTCTCGCGGGTGCAATGCGATCTTTTAGCAGACTATCATCAAATTTTTCATCATCTCGATCGACGCCCGGACTTTCGATAAACCATATTTTGCATCGCACCCACTATGAAATCTTAAGAGTATGAAACTCATTATATTTAAAACAAATGCGACGTCAGAATATCGTCTTTATTCACACGATGCAAACGACGGCCCCACTTGGCCGGCCGGCGTGCGGCAGACGGCATACTTCTTGCATTCGTCGTCTGCTGCAGGCATCTTGAGGACCGGAAGTTACAGGGGTAAATATTTCAGAAACGAGCGATTACCGGCACACTTCTGTCGAAACATATATGACATTCAAGCTTTCTATATCTGTGATTTTTAGAAGTTTAAATCCTACTCCTGATTTTTGAATGGTCGGGTTTTCGAAGCAAAACCGAGCCACATGTATTCGTCCATAACAACGACCCCAGCAACGGTTTGTTTGGACCCATGACGTCACACTTACGGAGTCAATTGAAGAAGAGTAAAAACTCTTTTTTAGAAAAGGAGATGTAGCCAGCAGCACCGCCATAGTGATCAATGGCTGCGCGCACGCCATCTACCCGGCGACTTTGTAACTAGGACCGCAAATAAATGTGTCTTTGTTTCCCAGCCTTCGCGGTGTCTGGTCGCACGTTCCTGCGCGGCTCCGCGGGCCACACTCGTCTCTTCTTGATTTCGAGTTGAGCTTGTAGAGAACCGGAGGGTCGTCCCCGTTACTTTGAGGAGAGCTCCTCTTCTTGTTTGCAGAGGGCAGAGGGCTTCTGCAATTCCAAGCCGGAATTTCGGTAAGTCTTTCTGCTTATTCTTTGGTACACCCAGTGACTGACAGTCTCGTCGGTAGAGGAGCCAGCTCACAACAATCACCATGTCCAAAAAGTGGGGAAAAAAAGATTGAGGTAAAAATTTTTGACCGTAACTGGATCCGATAGTATGCTATCAGTGCATCAAGGAGATCAACAACTCCCATGTACTTGTTGTACGTAACAACTGCTCTAGGACACTCATCCTGGACAGACTTCTTTTCACGCCTATACCACGTCTTGACAGTGGAGACGGGTTGTTCACCGGCAAAGGTACTTGCGATGGTCACCGATCGGTTGTCGTTCTACTTGACAACGATCACCTTCTGGTTATCCACCACTGCCTCGTACTCTTCTGCACTTCCTCGTCCTCTCTTGTGGAGTTCTGTGTCCGAGGCCATATTACAACCCTGCAGTCGATTCGCACGCACAGTACCAAGGGCATATATGGCTCTTTGTGCCAAATTCACGAGAAGCTTCAGAGACGTGAACCAATTGTCAAAGTATAGAAGGTGGCCCAGTTGAGGCTGCACGCACTGAGCCAGCTTTATGACAATGTTACCACTGGCCCCGACGTCAGGAAACCCCGGCATTTGATCGATGTGTCCTGTGTACACGTCAACAGAGTATCCAACACCCCTGGAGTCACAAAATGCGAATATTTTGTAACCCCCTTGTGAGGCTTTTTGGGAAATATTGCTTGATGCTGGAGTGCCCTTTGAATGGAACAATCTGTTCGTCCTCACCGAGACATTGTTCCTGAGGAATCTCCTTGAATTTCGGGAGCAGCATCTCGAGAAGCGGGCCAATCTTGAACAGTCTATCCTTCGGGGAGCTGTCGGCTGGTGGCATGCTGAGGTTGTCGTTGAAGTGCAGCGGGGATTTGGTCTGCTCCCACCTGTCGCGCGTCATAATATCGGCCACAACTGGTAGTCTGCGTTCAGCTGACCAGTATGAACGAGATCGTGGTAGCTGGAAGATGGACATGTAGACTGTGCAGCCTAAAAAGTGATAAAGTTCCACCCGGGACAAGTCGAGAGGCTTATTTGGGTTTTGCTGTACTGCGTACAGATTGCTCTGCTGCAGGATTAGATTGAACACGTTGTCGTCGAAGAATCCCTGGAAGTACTCGATTGGGGACCTGACGGCCTCGCTCTCATGCGCAGGACCTTTCCAATGAGGGACGTCATTACTCAGAGATGAAGATGTTTTTGACCTGCGCACTTCCCGATTCACTCTTTTCAAGGCAACTGGCACCTATTCTTCTTCTTCTTCTTCACTTTCTTCGCTTGTGTCATTATCGGGGTGCGTTGAACTGTTGGGCAGGGTTGTGTACTCCGTTTCACCTTATGTTGTACCGCAGACAAGGCTAGAAGCGCAAGCTCATAGCGGTGGGAACTACTCTTTACGCACGAGAGCTTGTGCCGCCGAGATGTGCCCTAGAGCAAGGAGCTTGCGCTTGTAGCCTTTCCTGCGGTACATCATAAGGTGAAACAGAGTACAGTCCGCATCCTCATTGTCAGTGTCACTTAGGCAGCTGTCGTCGCTTCCGTCGTCGGGTGGTAAACGCGTGCTACATGAAATTGTCTTCTTCCCTAGAACTAGCGAGCTTGCATGACCTACAAAATATAAAGTATGGCTCATTAAAACTAAGTGTCAAGCCAGAAATTTAGATATATATTTTTTTTAGATTAGCCAAGCTGCGACTTGCGAATCACTGAATGCTGAGTGTCGCGAATTTGAGACAAAGAGAAGAAAACACCTCATTTTCTCAATGACCTCAGTATTAAAAGAAGTGTAGTTTGTACAGTTAGTTGGGACCATATATAAGGTAGAAACAATTTTAAAATGACAACTTACTTCTCGACTGCGCTAGAAGGAGGGCTGGAAATTCGAAGACCATGTGCTCTGAAACATTGTCCACCGGCAAAAGTTGCTGACGGCGAAAAGTACGCCAGGCGGCCGACAGATGGCGCATGAATACCGTGGCGCTGTGCACCCGGGTTGGCACTGGGCTGGGTGCAACCGCCGAGAGGGTCAACGAAGAGGTGGTGGTGTTGGGGTTCTATGGCGGGACACGACAGTGTGGCTCAGGACGCTCGACGAGTGCAGAGATCACATCTGGGTGGAAGGAGAGTTGCTGCAAACCCAAGTGTCTGTGTGCATTGTCTATCTCTCGGTGGGGAGTGCGCGCGACGAGGAGAACGTAGCTACTATGGCGTGTGTCGCCAAAGATATTAAGGCACTGGAGAAAGGCAGGAGTGTCTTAATCATGGGGGACTTTAACGGCCATCTCCACGAACTTGACGGATGGGAAGACGCTAACGGGCGTCGGCTACTGAATCTAGCAGATGAGTTTCAACTTGAACTAGTTAACTTACGGGCATCATGCAAGGGTCAATACACGTGGTGTGCCCGAGGGAGCAGAACCTGCATCGATTACGCTTTGGTGTCTTCGCGCCTTGGTAAAAGCCTAGTTGGTCTTTCCGTCGACGAGGAAGGCGAGCACAGCGTCGGCAGCGACCACAATCGCCTGCGACTGGACTTCAGTAAAAACACTTGGACAAATGCGAAAACCCGTCCTCAGTACAAGAGACGAACGCATTTGGCTCAGAAGCAGGTGGAAAGGGTTACGGAGAAATTTGAAAAAAGCAACATAAGGATACAAGCGTCCGGTTACAGACAGTACATCACAGAGCTCAAGCGTCTCATCAAGCAACATGCATCCAGGCAGCCCAGTGGACGGAGAGTGAGGAAGAGGTGGTGGGACAGAGAGGTTAAAGAAGCTATACTGGCTAGACAGAAAGCCAACAGGGAACATCGACAATCGCTCCGAACTGAATCTGAGAGTGAGGTTGCTAGAAGATGGACCATATACCACGACTGCAAGGGCTATGCTAAACGAGTAACCCAAGACGAAGATGAGAACAGCGGATCTGGAGACCGTCCGAGATATTAGATCTAGCGGAAGGGACGCAGCGAGAAAGTTCTGGAAGTACCTTGGATCGCTGGAGGGAAAGGACCAAGATGTTACCATAATTGACGAGAGCACGGGGAATCCGCCAGAAGACCTTGGAACCCACCTCACCAAGTACCTGACGGAGACATTTGCTCCTGAGGAGGTGTCCACACCACAAGAAGGCCGACTTGCCCCGGATCAATCGGACTCCAACCAAGAGGGTGACATCGGCCGAGTGATGGTTGTGCGTGCACTGGCACGCTTGAAAGGGTCTACCTCCCAGGGATTGGACGGGGTCCCGTCGAGCGTTCTCAAGTCCTTGGGAAAAGATGCAGTGGAGCAGCTGGCGGATATCTTTGGAGCAATCTTAAGGGGAGAGGAACCTGTGCCCCAAGACTGGAGGGTCGGCCGCGTGGTTCTGATCCCGAAGAGAGGGGGCGACAAGCAGTTCCTCAAGGATTATCGGCCCCTGACCGTGACCTCTACGGTATACCGGACCTTCGCCCACATTATCAAGGAACATATGGCAGCATGGGCAGAAGAGAACAAACTGCTCACCGAACTTCAGGGCGGATTTCGGAGGGTCGAAGGTTGGAAGACAACCTGTTCACCCTCACGCAGTGTATTGAAATTGCCCGAAAACAGGGAAGAAGACTGCTGTGCTGCTTTCTAGATGTGGCAAAAGCATATGATAGCGTGCCGCACGCGCAACTCGTGCGACGTTTGGAGGAGCTCCACCTTCCTCTTCGGTGGCTAGCTGTCATACGGCGCCTATACTCACGCAATACAGTAATGACGCAACTGAAGGGGGTCGACTCAGAGCAAGTCACAGTGACGAGGGGTCTCCGACAGGGATGCCCACTCTCCCCGCTTCTTTATATTCTGTATGTGTCAGGGTTGGAGGAACGCCTGATCCAGTCGGAGGTGGGTTTTTCACTGACACACATGGAAGGAGGCGCAGAGGTGAAGTGGATGCTGCCGGGCCTCACCTATGCGGACGATATTGTATTGACGGCGGAAACGGTGGAGGACCTGCAGCGTCTAATATGTATATGTGAGACGGAGGCGGCTACGTTGGGCCTTCGGTTCAACGCCAAAAAGTCGGCAGTCCTTCAATTAGCCGGATCCGAGGAGGCTAAATTAAACAGTCTGGTGCTGAACGGCGAGCAAGCACAGGTACAGGAGGCGTACAAATACCTGGGAGTTGTACTGACCAACAAGCCGGAGTACTTGTCCGATCATTATGCTCACCTCCGACAGGCAGCCGTGCGAGGTACGAATGTACTCCGAAAACGTAATCTTTGGAGTTGCAATCGTTTTCTGGTGACTCGCGAACTCTGGAAGGCGGTTGTGGTGCCTGGACTAACCTTCGCCAACGCGGTTCTTTGTGTCCCTGGCACAGTGCGGGAAGTCATGGAACGTCGTCAACGAGAGGTCGGGAGGCAGGCTCTGGGTTGTCACGGAATGGTGGCCATCGAAGCAGTCCAGGGAGATCTTGGGTGGTCGTCGTTTGAGGCCAGGGAGGCGACCAGTAAGATAACCTACGACAGCCGTCTCCGTCTCATGGACCGCGCCCGGTGGGCCAAGAGACTCTTCGTCTACACGTATCTCACAGGAGTGCAGACTGGCTGGAGGAAGCGGCTGTATCAGTTAGAGAAGAAATACGGCTTCTTTTCAACCCCTGTAACTATTACATCAGACAGGAAGTGGGAAGTGGAGATACGAAACAGGGTGAGAGAGGAGGAGGCAGCTCGGTGGGCAGAAACGGCGAAGTCCAAGTCGACGCTATATATGTACCATCGATATAAGCACGAAATTGCGGCAGAGACTAGACTATACGACAACAGCCTGGGCAGCCGGCTCCTCTTTGAGTCACGCGCAGGAGGGCTGCGAACGCAGGTGTATCGCCGTCGCTTCGACCAGACGGTGGAATCTGCAGCATGCCGTGTGTGTGGTCAGGCGGATGAGACAATTGAACACCTTGTGCTGTCGTGCACCGGTCTGCAACCAGTTCAACCAGCGGAGTGTGGACAGGCAACCCGGGAGCTCGCACTGGCAGAGGCACTCGGCTTTGGGTCTGCTTCCAGCTCAGTGGCAGACTCTGCGGGTGGGACTAACGGCAACAAGAACGCCGACGCTACACCTATAACCAACGGAGGGTGGCGTGAGCGGGTGGAAGCCACGAAGCGAAGATTAGAGAACTGGTGGATGCTAGTTCACCAACGGGGATAACCGAATCCCCACTGGCTAGGTCCCAAACTCTACGGGACCGCCCGATTCAAAAGGGAAGAGCCGCAAACCATCATCATCATCATCATCATCATCATCAGCTTCGGAAGGTACGTCGCGATTTCGCGACAGTCGACGCGGGCTCCAAAGATGACGGAAAGATTTTATATAGTGGACGTAAGTGGCATGTCGCGAATTCGCGACATACGTCCTTAACGGGTTAAAATATGGCAAATAAACGGTCTTTGGAAGGGACTTGACGAAGGAAGTTTGCGGAAGCGGCTATCAAACGTAAAAGCCAGCTTGGGCGTTTTCACGCCGAACGTGGTGTTGAGGCGGTCTTGAGCAAGTATAAGTTCGGCTACAGTGTACTCGAATCGCGGTAATGTTGAGACCCCAGCGGCTCGCGTGAGGCGTTTGGTGCAGATCGCGAAAAGTGTCGACACCGGCGCATCGGCAGTAGGGCCAGTATGGTGGTGGCTGTGCCCGTGCTCCGCGTGCGCGAGCACGCGTGGCTGCACGTGCAGGCTGCAGCGACCTTTCTGCTGCCCTGTCGACTGCAGCGCCGCGATTGCTGTATACAGGCGCAGCCTCACAAGCTCTCATTGCTAAGCCGCGCCGTTCCAAACACTATTCCGTAGTCTAATAGACTAGTTCGGCTTCACTTGAAGTCACTGTCTCGGTGCTCAGTGGCACCGGAAAGAAATATGACTGACACCGTGTCACCGCAAAACAAAACAAAAAAAACGTTAATTTCCTCGTGGCTTTGCACAAGCCACGGGCCCCACAGCAGGCGCGTGCGTGCCTCGCTTGTAGACAGCCGGAAGTTCAAAGAAGGCTCACGCCACAGTTATATCTATGAATTCGGGGGTTAGTGTTTGACTGTCTTCAGTTAAGACAAGCTTCGTTGAAATTTTTCCCTATATAGAGCGAAAGAGGACGACGAAGTTTAGTGCTAAAAACGATGAGAAAGAAATGAGCAATGGAAGGCTGGTGACACACCGGCAGCATAGTTGGCCAGCATTAGAGCCACTATACTTCGTTGTAGCTGAAGTCCAGACGTAGCGGATGCTGCAAGCGCGAGCTCTGGGCTTTCTGTGTCTTTCCCAAGCACGTGCGCTCATGCAGTGCAAGCACTGTTCAGGGCCACGTGCTCGCACTTGTAGCATCGGCTGCGTCTGGATTTAAGTTGAAACGAAGTATAAACGAGCTACACTTAGAATATTGGCACTCTGTTCCAAATATTGTTGTGGGCGCCGGCAGATTGGTGCTTCTGCAGAGCAGACGCAACTGACGATCGTCCTTATTCAAGAGTACGACTTTAGCAGCATTACATTCGGTGTTAGGAAGAAAAAGTAATATTCCCTCGCTCTCTCGCGAACTTTATAACCATATGTGGTGTATGAAAAGCGTTTCCTGTTATTTCAAAGAAAGCTTAAGATAGTTGGCAACCATGATTTTAAGTCCCAAAATGGCTAACATTTGTTATTCTGAAGCGTAACTTATTTAGCGGGACTGGCCAGCATGATTGAACTGTAAATAAAACCCTCTTCATAAAATATAAAATTGCGTATTTCGGCTCCAGTCAAAAGTTGTTCGAGGTCTGCTTCTGCGTGCAATCAATACCCGAGAGATCGACTCAAGACAATCCACTAGAATTCCAATTACATTGCCATGTCGACAATTACGCGTCTTTTTAGGCTTAGGGATGACCAGAATCGAAAGACGATCTTAAAATGGGGTGATATCATTGTTCACACTTAGCGAATTAAGTGGTGTAAAGCAAAGCGAAATCCTCCTACACCATTCATTGTTGGCAAGCGTTCCCGACAGTGCAGCGGCTACGACATATTAGAGAGTTTTAGAATAGGGGACCCCAAAGCTTGGGGGCCCCAAAGAAATAGGGGCTCACCACTGCGCTTGCGCAGAACCCAAACTCCGTTTGGGGGTTTGGGTTGGCGCTTGGGCCCCCAATTGCTTGGGGCCGGGTTGCGTCGGCAAACATGGCGGCGCCCTTTCCGCTCGCTTCGGAGCAAATTCGTCATGGTCGCTGCAGAATTAGCCAATTTCAATGCCAATGAATGGTGCAACCGGCTTTCGCTTTGCTTTATCTCGCTCAATTCACAAAGAATGAGCGGTGGGCTCGCCCCATTTTAAAGATTGTCCCCGAGTCTGGCCGTTCCTAAGCCTAAAGAGACGCGGTAACCGTTGACATGGCAACGTATGGCTACTATGTGGCTCCGAGTGGATTTCGTTCGTGGCACGATACCTGCAGCTTGAAAACAAGTATTTCAAGGCTTCAAAGTCGCTCCAGTTCAGATCACAATAGTGCAACTGCTCGCAGAGTATGCGCGCTGGCGTTCGTCTCAGTCTCGGCATAGTTGAAGGCCTAAATCTTCGGCTGCAGATGGTCAAAGCGCACACGAACGCCCAAAAAATTCGAGAACGAGCCATACCTAAAACAGCGCGCAAGCACAGAAGGAAGAAAATAGAACACAGGAAAGAGCGCTGACTCCCAACTTATGTATTGTGAAAGAAAGAGAAAGAGGAAGCTTCAGACATGAAGCCCACGCGCACCCACAAGGTAAAAAGAAGAAAGAATAAAAACAGATACATTACTAAGTTCCAGTAGAAAAGGAGAAAACTGACATTATAAGGTCACGACAAAAAAAAAAAGATGAGAAAAAAGGAGAAAGCAAAACAACAACGTGGGCTTCATGTCTGAAGCTTCCTCTTTCTCTTTCTTTCACAATACATAAGTTAAGAGTCAGCATCCCTTCCTGTGTTCTGTTATCTTCCTCCTGTGCTTATGCGCTGTTTTAGGTATGTCTCCTAAGTACCAGCTAGCTCAACTCTCTATGCTACTACGAGAACAAGCGCCAAATTAGAGCGCTACGAATTGGATTGTTTCGGCTACACCCGAAGCGGGATGGCCGAACGAGTCGAGGCCGATCCAAGGCCAGAAGAAAATGGCGGAAGAGAAGGCTCCCGCGCGCGTTCGCTTCTCGATCGACGATGACATTTATGTGCTACGCGAAGTGTACGCCACTAACCCATTCCAGTATTCCAGGAGATGGACTTCAATTGCCGAAAGGGTCTCCGAAGCAATCGGAAGAAATTTCTCCACGCGGGCCATCCGCGACCGGGTCGACCTGCTGCTGGCACAGTTTAATACGAAGCACAGATTTCCCGGTGACTTTTCGTAACGTAACGTAAAAAAAAAAAAAAAAAACGGGTCTGTGTGAACGAGCTTTTAGCCACGGAGTAGCAATACGTTACCATGTCAACAGTTACGACGTATGTTTAGGCTTAGGAACGGCCAGAATCAGGTACGATCTTTAAAATGGGGCGAGTCCACCGCTCATTCTTTGTGACTTGAGCGAGATAAAGCAAAGCGAAAGCCGGTTGCACCATTCATTGGCAATGAAATTGGCTAATACTGCACCGACCATGACGAATTTGCTCCGAAGCGAGCGGAAAGGGCGCCGCCATGTTTGCCGACGCAACCCGGCCCCAAGCAATTTGGGGGCCCCACGCTATTTCTCGAATTTCACGTTGGGTGCGCGCGCCAACCCAAGACCCCAAACGGAGTTTGGGTTCTGCGCATGCGCAGTGCTAAGCCCCTATTTCTTTGGGGCCCCAAAGCTTTGGAACCCCCTATTATAAAACTCTCTATAACTGTCGTGCTGCTTCAGCTACAGGATGGGCTAAAAGCAAGCTGCACTTACCAGCGTCGTGCGTGTGACCGGGGAATGGCCCCTCGAATTCGCAGATAATTTCATTGGCGCACATGATAGCCTGGTATTTGAGGGCGTGCACTCTGTTTTGACCAGGGAAGTAAAACTTCTGATTCAGAGACGGTCGGCAGATGGGTCTTGCTTTGCCGTTTCAACTGGTGTTACCCTCTCTATTATTTGTACCGCAAGCCACATTAAAGTGTCGTTTCAGCGCAAATGTTTCGCGTTTTAATAATTTTTCACTGTTAAATAGTTCGTTCGTTGTCCACAATGGCGCTGCATGCGAAAAAGGCGAGCGTGCCGCGTTGCGTCGTCACAAACCCTATTCTATAAGCACGCTGCGTGAGGTGTCGTTGCGTTGGGTACCCCAAAGCGTTGGGTTCCCCAAAGCGTTGGGGCCCCCTATTCTAAAACTCTCTATTAGTTCCAAAGCAAGCGACGCTCCGGCTGGGAGGGGTACCGCCATGTTTCCCAGCTCTCCCTGCTTTGCCGGTCACGTGACGTAAACTTCCCCCTTGTAGGGAAATGCGGTTAACTTTCTGCCGCGGTTAAAGTTAACCAGCTTCGAAGAAGCGGGCCCTGAGGTGGTTTATGGCACGGCGGTTGCTCCGTCTAATGCAAATGAGGAGGGGCCTATATGCCCTTTGCAGAGAATTCGCCTCGAGTGGCATTGGTTGGAAGTCATCGCTGTGTATTTCCTTATGTGTGCCCCCTCATTTCGTCCTTGTATGTAACGCACTGTTACACTCTAAGAAAAAAGTTGGCCTCAAGAGACTAACGGCAGCATTTGGTCCTCTGAACTCGCAGTTGCTCCCCGAAAGGACCATCTGGTTCAAGCTAGGTACCGTGCGCAAAAGCTTGGGACTAACTGCGCTCGACTGGGACTAACCGATAGGCGTGCGCGAGCAAAAGCAGCCATTAGTCCCCCTCAGACAGGGTGCATCTGTATGATTTAGTCCCCGGAGGCAAACGGAATGTTTGCCAGGAGGACGGACGACATTTCGCTTGTCTTGGGGATCGGCGAGACTCAGCCCAGCATGGCTGAAAGTGTTGACAAAACTCGGACGAAACTGGCGAATTTGTTTAATGTGCCACGAACGTTAAGACATTACATGGTAGAGCTTCGCGCGCTGTGCAAATGCGAGTTAACGAACGTGTTGACTCTACTTCACCCAACTATCTCGTCAAAAATGATCTGTTGACATTTCACAAGTCCCATTCACGTTATTTGCCTTCGCGCAAAAAATGAGCATTTATCCAAACGTAACACCTCCAAATACTAACACTTTTTTTCTCTTAAATGAAACTTAAGAGTTTGTAGAAGACCGCGCTTTCAACACCGGAGTCTCGCAGTCAGAATAAATGGTCACTTCAATCGCTAAAACTGAGTTCTGAGAACAAGTCGAGCCTCGTCTCTGCGTCTCCCCGTAACCAACCTTTCTTGGTAGTCCAATGTCGAACTCAAAATCCACAACGACACACTTGATGCACGGCACGTTCCACTTAAAAACAACAACAACGAAGAACGAACCGTCGCCCGAAACAGTCACCCATGGCAACACCCTGCTGATGCAAAACAAATGCGAACTAAAAAAAAACAAAAAAAAAACGAAGGCCTCCGAGGAAACTGAAAAAAAAAAGAGAGAAAAAAAAAACAAAAAAAAAAAACGTGTTTGCCTGTATGTCACTTGACCGGCGTGTTGGAAATGGCGACCTTCGGCCTTCTCCCGTCCTTGAGGCATTGGTGTGTCCGTGTGTAGTGGGAGGGAGAAAGAGATTTTCGTGTACGCGCCCTTCCCTCTCCCACCCCGCATTCTTTCTGGCGCTCCTAGCTCACGCGGGGGTTCGGCAGATGGGGAGATAGGGTCCGTCGGGAAAATGGGAAGGGGTCTTTGTTTGAAAAGAACCTGTTTTTAGTACAGCCAAATACTTTACTAGGGGGAATACGGGACACTCCGCTCATTTGCATTAGACGGAGTGATGGCCGCGCCGATTCCTCCCTGGTGGCGCGGGATAATTTGGGTGTGTCCCTCTCCCTATTTCCTCTCGCCCCCTCTCTCATTTTCTCCTCTCGCCGGAGCAGGTGACCATAGGAGGTGTTGCCAATATGCGTCACCGACGATGGCAAACGCGGGCGGGCAATCACGCGGTCGCCGGGCCAGGCCGGGCGCGACGAGTTTCAGCGGCCACCATTGAGCAACCTGGCGCCGCTTGTTGATACCGGCGTCCTTCTCCGCGGTAGTGCACCAAGTATGACGCGTTCGCCGCAGTAAGCAGTCAAAGAAGATGACAGGAGGGGCAGTGTGCTCCGTTCTCTACTGCAAGAACCGGACCTTGCAGGCAAACACCTTTCATTCTTTCGGTTCCCTCGAGATCAAATCACGTTATTGTGTGTGTAAAAAGAGATCTGTGTTGAATGCTGAGCTGTATATACTTGTTCAAACCGTTATTGTGTGTGTTAAAACGGATATGTGTTTTCTGAATGCAAAGCTGTATAGATTTGTTCGATGTGCAATAAATATAGTTTCAAAAAAAAAAATGTCCAATGACATTTATAAGTGGAATCTGAGTTCGCACCTTCAATTATCAATCTAGAAATACTAAAATAACCCAAACCAGTTTTGTTCAAGGCCGGCATGGTCTATTAGGAATAATGTTGACTATTCACAAAGTAATGAAAAATTATTCCCAGCTTTCTGAATATTTTTCCTGTTTTCTTGAGCTGCTGCAAAGCACCATCTATTTGCAAGTTAAATAGAGAGAAATGGACCACTTCATTAAATCCTCTCATATCTAATACACACAACCCCACTCCTGATTTCAGAATTTTGCTCCAGCCAAACATTCCCGAACCCAGCACTTTAAAAAATTCTCGACATACCGAGCTCGCGAAAATAGGGCCGTTCACTAAAGGTGCCTTCTCGGGCGCTTTAGCGGTAATCATAGTAGCAAATACTTTGCAGTGAAGTATATGACAACGCATAGCTGTGCCTTCTAAACGTGCTTCTCGTGTCGACATAGTTCCTTATTATTATTTGCTTCGTTCTGCGTTGAACTGCGATTATGACTAAGCACACTTGTTAGAGCAGCTTTCAAAACCGCTCGTACAAATTTTGATACCCGCTAATCGAGCTACATGCGTGCGGTTTATTTAACAGAACGTAGACATAGAGCTCATCCTACGTATATGCGCCCTCTAAGTGAGTCACCAATGAAGTGTTCGCTGGTTTTTAAATTCAAGAGACGACCTACGTCGCCGCGACCGAACAGCGTCCACATATTGAGAGAGTTCGGCCGGTAGCAAAATATCCCGCACCGAGAGACGGCGCTAGTCACCATCCTACCCTAAAGGGGAAAACCGCAACGCCATGACACATCCACCCATTCAAAGTGCGCAAAACCTGTCGTCCCCGAGGCCATTGTATTCGCGGGGAGTGGCCCGTATTCCCCCTAGTAAAGTATTTGGTACAGCCTTCGTCAGAACTTAGAAGCGGGTCGCCGTGTGTCGTCTCCGATCATTGCGGGATCCGGTTTGGATTCGCGGTGCTGCAACACTGCACTTGATCTGTTCTGAAGTCACAAGACAAGGGAACTCGATTAAGGTATGTCGAAGTACTTCTGTTTAAGGTATATTTATTAACTGCGGCTTCAGAAAGTGTTTTATTTTGAGCGCGTTCTCTAGCTTCCAAAGCGCGCGCCATGCTCTATTCTTTTTGGCACCATGCTTGCTTATTTTGTTATGCAGCACAGAGACCTGATATTCAATCGTATCGAGCAAAACGCCAGTTCTACCGATGGCCTATTTTTTGTGTTTTGCAGACCCTGGCAGAATCGCTTTACCATAAAGGCCTGTTCACACATGCAGCAGAGAGCTACAAGCATAGCGCTGACCTAGCGCTAAGCGAGTGCTGACGGGAGCTTTCGCCAGCTTTGTATCGCACCGTCAAAACTGTTGCTCATGGCAGACGAAAAGCAGCTCACGACACGTGAACAGCGCTACTTCAGCGCTTCGCTGCGTGTGAGAATCGGCCTTAATGGAGACATTTATTCGATTGTACAGACTTTCGCGTTGATGGCGGAAGCTCGTTCCGTCACTTTGAAGCATAGTTTGAGCTCGCACACGCTGGGTCTGTATTCGCAGCGAACGATCTACTAAAAATATAATTTCAAGTAACACCTTTTGGCGGGCTAGTTGGTTCACGCTCCGTGTGTCGTACTCGTTTCTACCTCTGTCCTTGTCCTTTGCGCAGTTCATTTATTTCTAAAAATATAATATTGCGCTGGTCTGCTGTCAACAGATCGCATGTTAGATGTGAACCATTGTACCACTTTTGTAGCCTATTTGTTATTTTATTATGCGTGTGTTATATCTCATACTTTTGTTGAGCGATCGGGTATTTCACGCTGCCCTGTTACTAATAATCCAAATTCCTCGCAAACAGGCAAGAAGCTGCCGGTGCCCCAATAAACGGTGCTTGGACCACGACCGGTTTGGACAGACGTCCCAGTGTTCAAGCCATCGTCGACGCAAGTGCACTCTTTGGGATTTGGCCTTATCGTGGATTCTACCGCTCAAGAACTTCGACTTCAGTCATCCTTGAATGCGATGTGTATCTACGAGGCAATAAAGCTACGTTTAACCTGAACTGCACAATTTCGTTTCGGAGATTTGTGGCTCGGGACCAAATGTAAAGGATAAACCTTTAGTCCCAGGGGTCTAAATCCAAGGGCGCAACGTTTAGACCCAGGGGTCCAAGTGCAAGGGACTAACAGTTGGTCCTCGGGGTTCATTTGAAACGGTGTAACAGTTAGTCCCAGGGGTCCAAGTGCAAGGGCCTAATAGTTCGTCCTCGGGGTTCAATTGAAACGGTGTAACAGTTGGTCCCAGGGGACCAAGTGCAAGGGCCTAACAGTTGGTCCTTGAGGTGCAATTGAAACGGTGTAACAGTTAGTCCCAACGGTGCTAGTGCGAGAGACTAATGGAGGGGTGCAACTGTTACTCCCCTTCCCGTTAGTCCCCAAGGGGACTAATGGTTGTGGCAACGCACTTGCTCCCCTCGGGGACTAAGTCGCTCCCCTTTTTCTTAGAGTGTACTGTTACTCTAATAAGAATACCAGATGAGTTGAGTGGCGTGACGCGACCGACGAGATGACAACAAGCACGACCGAAGAGGTCGGAGAAAGGAGAGCCCAGGGAGACAGCATCCTGATCTTGTTACGTCACTGCTTGCTTATGGAGTGAGTTGCAATACGAGATTTTGCAGAGGCGTTTTACATGTTTTATTCTTCGGAATCGCGAGCAGAAATTTCTTGGACATTTCCAAAAGGATGTTTTGTTACTTGCCACATGTCCTTTTTATCTGATACTGCCCATACAAAAATTGTCTATTGTCGTCTATGAAAAATTATATGGCAGGCTATCACCCCTTATGGCCCGCTATGATCGGCCATAAAAATCTGTAAGTACAGCTACAGCCAGCTATAGAAAAATTTATAACCCTGTGTCTAAAGACTAGGAACCAATAAATTTTCTTTACCTGCCTATAGAAGATGCTATGGCCCCAAGTCTAAAGACTGGAAACTAATAAATTGTCCTTACCCGTCTATAGAAAAATTTATGGCACCGAGTCTAAAGACTAGAAACAATACATTTTCTTTACGCGCCTTTAGAAAATCATTACCGGCACTTACCTTTTTAGGAGAAACGTTCCAGGTTAGAAAACGAGAGCAACACTAAATTTTTGTAATACCGGTGACAAAGCATGACCCAAGATACATGTTCTCTGTTGTTGCAACGGGTGGTGAAAACCAGTAATATTGTTTGTTTGAAAAACTCATTGCAATACTTATGCAATAATTAAAATTAATTATTTCCCCCAAAAGCGAAAATAGATTACACTGGCACCAAACACTGCAATTAAGCAATAGCTTGATTGCAATATTTAGCACCAGTATACCGCATTTTATCACTACATTGTTAACATGATTGTTGAAGCTCATTAAAATATATTTATTCGATTTTGGGTAATTAGCCTAATGATCTATATTTGCTTTTTCAGAGTGTTGAAAGGGGGCTTCCAAGAGACAATTCAAATAATCTATTAAGTACGAGTAATATTTGCTCCGCCTCTCCGTATTTATGCGACAAATGATGGCAGTCACCGGCCAAGTCGGGTTCAAAAATAAGACTGCTCTATATAGAGGTAGTGCGAACTTAGCGTACGTAGAGAGGGTAGCGGTCCGGTGTTGGCTGCGTTGTTGATGTTGTGTGGGGGTTGTTCTGCTTGTGTTCTTTGTATTTTCTGTGCTCATTGATGCAGAGCCGTTTATAGATAGAGTTTGGTCAATGGGAGGCGCGGGCAGAGCCAGGGCGTGCACCACACGCAGAAAGTAGGCTTGGCATGCTCTGTTGGCCAACCAGAAGCCGAACAGAATCTCCTAGCGGTGGTAGCGTGAAACAGTTCTGATCAAAGGTATATGTTCGTATATGGTTTTAATAAGCGCGGAAGGGTGAAGTGTAGTAACTCTTCGTGGTTGAAAATAGAGTGCACGTGATGTCTAGACTATATGATCATGCAGAAAGATGTAAGAAACGAATGCGCCACTCAACTCTGTTTTGCTCGGACAGTGCGTGACCGCAAGGACGGCAGATTCCCGGCCCTCGGCGCTTGGCGTACGGATTATGTCGATCGTTCCGCTAGTCGCACTCTTCCACCGTCATTTTAAATGAGCGTGATTGAAACATCACGTGTACCATATTTTCAGTCACCGAGAGTTACTCCAATGCAGTTATCAGGTTTTTTTTCTCGCGACCACCGCCAGGGTATTATTCCCGGCTTCTGGTTGGTCACATTTGAATTTTCGAAGACGCCCTGGAACATGCCCAGCCCGCTTTCGACCAATGGCGCCTCCTCATTTGCCTCCTATACTTCCAAACGTAATGGCCAAACCTCTACATATGCGGCTCTGCATTGATGTATGTGTGTCTATACTTCGTTTCAGCTTGGGTCCAGACGCAGGCGATGCTACAAGCGCGAGCTCCGGCTTTTCAGCCTCCCTGCCAAACACGCGCGCTCGTGCAATGCAAGCACTGTTCAGGGCACACGCTCGCGCTCGTAGCATCGGCTCCCCGCAGGGGGCACCTGTGAAAGCAGGTGTTTGGAGAGTGGCGTCTCCACGGACCCCGAGCTCCGCAGGGGGCGCCTGCACCTTAGGTGCTAGGTGCTTGGTGAGTAGCGTCACCACGGACCCCAGCCACGTGGGCCACCATACCCGCACGCAGGGGGCACCTACTTTATAGTAGGTGCTTGGTGAGTGGCGTCACTACGAACCCCGAGCCCTGTGGGTTCGCCCACCCACGTCTGGCTGTGCGTGGCGTACCCGTGTCCGGGGAAAAGGGGACCCTGGTGGTTGAGCTGAGCCCGGGGTATGTTTGGACCCTTCGGGGCCCCCGGGCGAGGCAATACACCGCTTCGGCCCTTGCTTCTCGTAGACGGGTGTCCTGGCTTGGCCCGACCAGGATGATTCAGTCAGTCGCCTCTTCTACCCTCTTCTTCCTCCTTTCACTTTCCCTCCCACCCCTTTCTCTTTTCTTCTACACTCTCTTCCTTCCTTTTTCACCTTCTTAGGCGGCAAGGGCCAACCTTGAGTGGAAACAGGACCTGTCCCTGCAACCACACTAGGGTATAGTGCCCGGGCAGCACTGGTAGAGTAATTGTGTCAGCCAAGCCTTTCTTGCTATGGCACATTACCTACCCCCTTGTTGGGCTCCGTGGTGGGCGGTGCACCCGGGCACTGAACTTTCTTTCCCATCTTTATGGGTCTGCACAACAAAACCTTCCTCGATCGGGCTCCGAAAAGAGTCCGCACCGAAGCTTCTACTTCGCACGAGACACATTCTATTCCACCTAGATTCCCGAAATTCTTGGTACTTCACTCTGAAAGTGACAAACCACTCTCGAAAATGTCACCATTTCTTGTAGCGAAAGTTCTCGAGGGTGTAATCGGAAAGAACTTTAAGGCCAAGAAGCTGGCATCCGGCGATTTGCTTGTAGAAATTGAGACCAGCCAGCAGAGTTCTGCGCTCCTTGCACTCAACTGTGTGTCGGACTACAAAGTTACAGTGACACCCCACAAGACTTTGAACACTATCCAAGGAGTTATCTCGGAGGACGACCTTCTGGACGCGTCCGAGAGCGAAGTAGTGGAGGGCCTTTCTGACCAGGGGTTGTAGCTGCAAGGCGCATCTCCTTGCGTCGAGACGGCCAAGAGCTGAAGACGAGGCACATCGTGCTCACCTTTGAGTCCACCACACTTCCCGAGTCTGTGAAAGCTGGATACCTCTACTGCAGAGTTCGTCCGTACATTCCGAACCCGAGAAGGTGTTTCAACTGCCAAAGATTTGGACACGGCTCACAGAACTGCCGCGGCAAAGCCACATGTGCTAAGTGTGGCAAAACTGACCACGCAGCAGACTCTTGCTCGAACGACGCAGTCTGTGTAAATTGCAAAGAGCCACACCCCGCTTACTCCAGATCGTGTAAGACGTGGAAAGATGAAAAGGAAATTCTCACCCTTAAAGTCAAAGAAAACCTCTCATACCCAGAGGCGCGTCGCCGCTTTGCGTTTTTGCGCAAAGGTGGCTTTGCACAGGTGGTGCAGCGGGGACCTGCACCACTGAAGGTTGCAGTGGCAACCCAGACGTCCTTCCAGGATGCCAGGAAGCCACTGCAGTCCCCAACACCCCAGCTGAAGCTTCAGCTTCCTGGGCGCTCACTCTCGGCTGGTAGGCCTACATCCTCCAGTGAGAGTCCTACCCCTTCCATGGGGCAGCAGCCTGTCCCCTCTCATGTAGAGGGTTCACAGGCTGTTTCTCCTACCCAAGATGGGTCGGCTGTGTCCGCACCTGTCAGTGCTTCGCAGTCTCCCTCCAAGGAGAGGGGACCACGTTCCCGACCGAATTCTTCGGAGGGAGCGTCCTCATCCAAGGAGCGGCACGATTCTTGTGCCACTCCTCCAGCACCCAAGGGGCAGGAGCAGGTGGGCTTGGGCGACTGCCTGCCCAGTACCTCTGCTCCTCCAGCTGGTGGAGGTCGGGGCCGGGGTTTTCCACCTCGTGCCCAGAGCCTCCCTAAACCGGCCAGAACGGCCTCTGCCCAGGAGGCAGAACCAATGGAGGAGGGTGCCGAACCATCCACTCCTGCGTCTGACCCAGACGACATGGAGTGGCAGGTCCCCAAAGGCAAGCACAAGGGTAAAAAACCAATTGTACCTCCAAAGTGACAATTGTACTCTACAAGGCTAGCATCCTCTCTAAACAGAAACATCACCCTGCATCCTTGGTCACTACACTAACCTCACGACATCAAGATATCTTACTCATTCCCATTGCTCCACCTACTCCTAGGGACCAGCCGAAACAGAGGAGTAATGGCGACTCCCTCGCCAGTGGCCTCGGCCCGAAGTCTCGACGCCCTTGGAGGACGGAGGGGGCAGCTCCATATAGACCAACCAGAGGACTACTGGCGACTCCCTCGCCTGGGGCTTTATTTTTAATTGTTTTTCCCCAAAGGTTCGGTCGGAGCTGCCTTCTTGCAGATTCATTGAATCATCATCTGTGTCGATTTTCACATTTTACTAAATTTACTACCTGTGACTGGCCTAGTTTTGCTCCAGCTACAATTACACAAAGGTTTTGACTTTCTGGTGAAAAGCTAACTGCGTAACGTTAATCATGTCTGTCTTTTTACAATGGAACTGTCGTGGACTTTTTTCCAATTATGACGACATCACCTTTTTATTAAATGAACACCGCCCTGCTGCCTTTTGTTTGCAGGAGACGCACCTCAAAGAAAGTCATTCAAATGTGCTTAGACACTTCAAAGTGTTCAGAAAAGATAGGTTAAACGCGTCTGTGGCTTCCGGTGGTGTTGCAGTGGTTGTCCAACGCATGGTCCCGTCCACTGAAGTGGCTTTGCAAACCTCTCTCGAGGCCGTGGCTGTCCGTATGCTGTTGGACCGCGTGATTACCGTCTGCTCAGTGTACATCTCCCCGGGATATCAGCTGCAGTACGAGGAGCTAGATGATCTAATTAGCCAGCTACCGGTGCCTTACATTATTTTAGGTGATTTCAATGCACACAATCCTTTGTGGGGAAGCTGTAGAAGAGATTCTCGAGGAGCACTCCTTGAACGGTTTCTTTTTTCTACAGGATTGTGTCTGCTCAACACAAAAGAAGCCACTTATTTTAGTTCAGCAACTTGTAGTTTTACTTCCATTGATCTTTCGTTTTGTCATCCTTCATTGTACCCCCTGCTTTTATGGAAGGTCATCCCAAATCCATATGGAAGTGACCACTTTCCACTCATTTTAGAGTTCAACCATCCTCCTGCTGGTCTTTTAACACGTACCCCTCGTTGGAAGCTTGAAAAGGCTAACTGGTCAATCTTTACAGAAGCCTCACTTATAGCATGCTCATCCCTTGATGATCTTTCCATCGACGATGTCACCGAGCACATTACTCAGCACATCTTGCAGGCCGCTATGCTTGCCATTCCCATGACATCCTCACATCTTCCAAAAAGGCCAAAGCCGTGGTGGAACGAAGACTGCCGCCAGGCAAAGAAAGAACAGAATCGTGCATGGGGTATTTTCAGGCGTTATCCCACGGCAAATAACCTGATCGGTTTTAAGCAAAAAAGAGCGCAAGCAAGGTATATCCGACGGCGAGCCAAGCGGCAAAGCTTTAGGGGATATGCTTCTTCAATTAATAGCAGTGCATCCTCGAAGGAAGTTTGGGACCGTGTGCATAAAATTGAAGGCTCCTACCGGGCATTTTCTGTCCCACTCTTGAATCAAAACGGAGTATGCCCTGCCACCCTAGAAGAACAGGCGAATGTCCTTGGGGAGCATTTTGAATTCGTTTCAAGTTCTCAACATTATACTCGGTCATTTCAGAGACACAAGCTACAGGCAGAGAAAAAGGCAGTTCCTTTGTCAGGTGGCTTGCAGGAGCCTTATAATTCATTATTTACACTTTGTGAACTACAGCTGGTACTTCATTCGTCCAAACAGAGTGCACCTGGGCCAGACGGCATTCATTACAAAATGCTTCAGCACCTCCATCCATCAACTCTTGAGCTTGTTTTATATTTGTTCAACCGCATTTGGCTTGAAGGTTGCTTCCCCTCATCTTGGAAGGTGGCTATCATAATTCCCCTGCTGAAGCCAGGAAAAGATCCTACCTGTACGTCTAGCTTTAGGCCGATAGCCCTCACAAGTTGTTTTTCAAAGACACTAGAAAGGATGATAAATAAAAGGCTTATATTTTATTTAGAAAGAAACAAGCTACTTGACCGTTACCAGTGTGGTTTTCGTTCAGCTCGATCGACAGTTGACCATCTGGTCCGCTTTGAGACTGCTGTGCGAGAGGCCTTTGTAAATAGACAGCATTGCTTCTCTGTCTTTTTTGACTTGGAAAAGGCATTTGATACGACTTGGCGCTACGGCATATTGCAGGATTTGTTCAACATTGGTCTTCGGGGCAGAATGCTAGGTGCCATCCATAGTTACCTCCGGGATCGCACCTTTCGTGTGAAGCTTGGGGCAACTCTTTCTAAAGAATTCTCGCAAGAAAATGGAGTCCCACAGGGCGGTGTGCTTAGCGTCACACTTTTTATCGTAAAAATGAATTCAATTGCTCGTAGTATACCCCCATTTGTTCAGTACTCGCTCTATGTTGATGATGTACAAATTTCAGTCTCATCTTGTAATCCGTCCATCTGTGAACGCCGACTTCAACTTGCGATCAACAATTTGGTCAAATGGGCGGATGTAAATGGTTTTAGGTTCTCTCCTGAGAAAACGGTTTGTGTGTGCTTCTCTCGTCGCCGCGGAATTTTACTTGAGCCTTCCTTAAATATGTATGAAGTCCCTATTGCAGTAAAGAATGAACACAAGTTTTTAGGTCTTATATTTGACTCTAAAATGACTTTCATTCCACATGTGAAGAGCCTCAAAATGAAATGTGTGAAATCACTTAATATACTAAAGGTCTTGTCGCACGTGTCCTGGGGGCTGATCGGTGCTGTTTATTGCGCATCTACCGCTCAGTTGTACGGTCCCGACTTGATTATGGCTGTATTGTGTACGGCTCCGCGCGGGCATCGGTTCTCAAGATGCTAGACCCCATTCATCATCAGGGGCTCCGACTTTCCACTGGTGCTTTTCGCACATCTCCAATACTCAGCCTATATGTAGAGGCAAATGAGCCCTCACTGGAGAAAAGGAGGTTTGAATTAGGCTTTATGTATTCTCTGCGAATTAGGTCTGTTCCTGGTCACCCAACTCTGGACTGCATAGAACAAGTACGCTTTGAGAAGACCTTCATAAATAAGCCGTCCCTTGTTCCACCTCTCGCCATGAGAATTCATTCTTTTGCTGAATCCGTAGGGCTGGATGTGCTACCCTCAGTTGTGCAACGCTTGAACTTAGTAGCTCCTTGGGACCTCATGCCCATCCACTGTGAGTTGAAACTAACAAAGTACAACAAAAAAGATACCCCTAAGGAAGTTCTGAGACAAGAATGTTTTGAACTCCAGGACCAGTACCGAAACTTCACAAGTTTTTACACTGATGGGAGCAAAACTGATTCTTTTGTGGGCTGCTCAGTGGTTGGGCCTTCTGTGAAGTGTGTTCAGAGAATTAACAATAGTGCCTGTATTCTTTCCGCAGAGCTTTATGGCTTAATCCTTGCTATAGACCACATTCTTAAAAAGAAGATCCGTAAGTCAATTGTTTACACTGACTCACTTAGTGCTTTACGAGCTCTAGAGACAACGGGGGATGTTCAAAATCCACTTGTTCTAGAAATAAGGAACCGGCTATTTTCAGCATCAAAAAGAAAGAAAGAAATAACATTATGCTGGGTACCTTCCCATGTTGGAATTCCTGGGAATGAAGATGCCGACCGTGCAGCGAGCAGTGCTAAGGATCGACAAGTGGATCTGCATAAAATACCCTACACGGATTATAAACATGCCCTGAAAAAGTCTACAAAGTGCAGGTGGCAAGAGGAGTGGAACCGAGAAATGAACAATAAGTTGCATGCAGTAAAACCTTTAATTCAAGAATGGGAGAGTGCACGTCATCGCGAGCGATTTTATGAGGTGGTATTATGTCGACTCCGAATCGGTCATACACGTCTTACCCATGGGCACCTTTTGCGTGGGGAGGATGCTCCAGAGTGTGAACACTGTCATATACCATTAAGCATCCTGCACATTTTACTTGTATGCCCTATGTATGACCGTGAACGTCACAGACATTTTGCACGAATTTACCAAGAGCATACCCCATTACATTTGGTTATTTTACTCGGCGACGAACCGCTAATACCACACAAGTGTGTTTTTAATTTTCTTAGAGATATTAGACTACTAGATCAGCTATAATTTAACATGTTTCCTGGAATCATGCCCATGTGGGTATCCTTTTATGTTCATAGTTTTTATAACCCACAAGCTACTACAGCTCTTTCTTCTCTATAACCCTGGTTTCCTGCAATAGTCATAGTTGTTGGCGCATTATGGCCTTGGATGCTGCTGCGCCACTAAACCTCAATCACTCAATCACTCACTCGTGGCATCGGCTGCGTCTGGACTCAGCTGAAACGAAGTATAGCATGAAGCGTTCAAACGTCGGGTGAACTTGAAAATATTTTTTTTCAGAGGGGCTGGCTAAAGAGAGTTTAAAAAGACCATAAGTTTTCTTTAGCAGACCAAATAAGTGGCCAAAGACACCAAAGGAAAAGCCATAGGCAGCTATAGCATGCTTGCTATAGAGAGCCAGCCATTATAAAAACTAAAAGCGCTATGGCTGGACAGTTAGAGGCCGGTTCTCACATGCAGCGAAGCGCTGATGTAGCGCTACTCACGTGTCATCGGCTACTTATCGTCTGCCGTGAGCAACAGTTTTGACGGTGCGATACAAAGCTGGTGAACGCTTTCGTCAGCACGCGCGTAGCGCGAGATAAGCGCTATGCTTTAGCGCTCCCGCTGCATGGTGAACAGGCCTTTATAGGGCCATAAACAAAGCTAAAAAGGCCTATAAAGACAACCATAAAAAAGGCTAAAGACAGCCATAGAAAATTATTTAGCTAATTGGGCCAAATAGCTAAAACCCAATACAAAGAATTTTCTCTAGCGGATCATGGGACATTTTGTGTAGGTAACAACCCTCATTTGAGGCTGGAGGGGCCCTTTCACTTGAACTTGCTTATAGGGACTTTTAGCGAACCGTTCTTGTGTTCTCCCTACCGCACAACCTCGCGGCGCGCGCTTAAAAGCATGCTTCAAAGGCTCCGGTAGTGCGGTACGCGGAACGCGGTAACGGTTTGCCAAACGTCCCCAGTGCATCGGATGTGGCATGCATCAGCACACCCGTGCTGATGCACGGGTGCGAGGCAACCGTGCCTCAGCAACAGTACCAAGGCATAATCGGGGATCCCGCGTGTCCCCAGCGTCATGAGCTCGCTCGCGACTTCGTGCCATCTGTGCAGTTCATTTCGAGTCCTTCCCGGCCGCCATCAACGACGAATATCTCTTCGTAATCGGGGAAGCCTACGACGAATGAAAAGATGTCCGACGAGAGTGAGATGTCTCAGCCGTCAGCGGAGCCCTCGACTCTCGGGTTGAGCGCCGAGGAACGCCGGGCTCTCAGAGAAAGGAAAGCGCTGATTGTGAATGTCGGCGTCGTGGTCATCGTCGTCCTTGTGATCATCAACTGCATTCTGCTATACTTGTACTTATCCGGCGGCCGCACCAACGTTGTCACCAAGAAACAAACCAGGAAGGAAAATATATTTCCAGTCGTCCACGCCCGCCTTGAAGGAAAAGGCCAGGTGAGTGTTCTACACGTGTTGAATATTTTATGGTAGATTTTTTTTGTGGCTCAACACTTACTGCAGTAAGGAAGAAGCCCACACCACGAACCCAGCGCCCCTAATCCTAAATACATGACGAAAGTGCAGGGGAGTTCGCAACTATTTTGTTGTGCGCATATTTCGACAGCAGGGAGTTAGTCGGTCTCAATGGCTTTTTTTTTTATAAATTGACTGGGTACTGGAAAAGTAGCGCCATTGCCTTCTGTGCCCCTTTGCAGATTACAAACGAGTACTAACACAGAGACGACCAAAACCTCGAAACGCGATTGGCTCATCGGGCTTTGTTCCCAAGATAATCCCCATTTTCGTCCTTTCAAATCTTCGGAGCTACAAAAGAATCGTTCCAAACTAGTTGTGCCAAGATCAGTATGGAGCGTAAGTGTGCTGAAAGCGTTCCTGGCTAATATTGGCACTGTGTATGCAATAAACTTAACAATGGACCCTTTTAGAAATTCAATCTGGCCACTTCGATTACTATCACCATCTAAGTTTATCTTTACATGCTAATGGCAGACTTTGATGGCTGGTGAAGCAAAAATTTAAAGACGCGCACTGACGTGGAGCTTGAAAACTACAGGCGTTAGTTTGCTGTATTGTTGTCCGATGTCGCCGTAACGAGCATTATAGGTTTTCATGAGCTACGCATTTAAGGGTGTCATGTAAATCCTTGAAATAGACAGTTGCAAGCATGGCGGCTCGACTGGTGCCCCATGGATGAAAACAGGTGCAGCGTGCGCGTGAACTTAGCTTTGGCAATATTGTGATTGCACGGGCTTGCCCGCACGATGAGTGACATGGCGGCGGCCAGTCGCCTTTGTTTGCAATCGTCTATATTCAGCTTCGACACGCACCAAACATCTCATGACAATAAATGTAAAGAATTGTAACCAGAGTTCTACTCAACTAATCGCCTCGAGAAGAGTCATAGCCTCCGTTAAACCCACAAAGACTGGCAGTTCGACGACGGAGCCTTAGAGTGCCCGGTCGCAGATTTGGAGCGCGAGGATCTGGTAGCACAGAGCATCAAAGAGCCATTTCACAGGGAACCAGGGGCTTTAAGGGAACCTGGACGTCAGCTCACAGCTTTTGTAGCAGCGAGGACCCTAAACACACTTGTTCGCTCGGGAGAAGTGTGTTTCGGCGCCTCGCCTCAGCAGGGCGCCTGTTACGTAGATCTCCTCTCATCCGTTATATGACGCTCCACCCTTTCCATTTTGGCGGCCGCTTCTCTAGGCCATCTGCCAAGCTTTGTCAGTATTTGGAAGCTATGACAGAGTGTTACTTTATGCACACCATAGAAACTGATACAAATTGATAAATGACACTACACCGAAGAGCACCGTAACTTTTGTACGTCAGCCGTTGACGAATTGGTACAAGATTTTATCCCCCTATAGCATGCACAAATTTAGACTGATCTTCGAGCCACTGAATTTCACTGAATTTGGGCAAGGGTCTATTATGAATATTTCCGCAGATGTCTTAAAATATTATTGCTCTACTTGCTTGTTTCAAAACAAGAAAATTAGTTTTCAATGCATCCAGATAGCTACACCGCATGTGGTGGCGGTACTAATATTTTCATTTGTTTCTGTTGTGTAGATAGCAATACGTCGTTATACATGAAACGTCTCTATGATGCTACCCGTCACGAGATAATTTAGTTCGGCTCATCGAGAATGGAGAGGAAAAAACAAAATTGCTCATGCCACGAACCAACCTGGCTGTCATACCGAGAGCTTGGCGCTCTTTTTCCAGGATCCAGCTACTTTTGTTTTTACCGGGAACCATAGTCGAGTCCGTCGCAGATCAGCGCGAGATTACACTAAGCTTCTTCAACGCGTTTTCGTACCCATCATTTCAGTACACCGAAATTGTAGTTACTTTTAGAAATTAAAATTGCCTTCGTTCTAAGCCTGCGCTTTAAACACCGCACTCAATTATGGCGCCCAGTGAATACCATATTGGGGCTGCCGGGGTTTTAGTGGAGTACTACTGCTAGTCGGGAGTCTTGAACATGCATCATGCAGTAGGCTCCTTCAATGCCAAAATTACCCATTAATAACTTGTGATTAACGAAAAAATAAGTGTAGTAATAAACTTTTTTCTCGAGAAATTATTTTTTTGAACTTGATCATCCGCGCCATCGCGCGGAGAGGTTCCATGCCGCTACGTGTCTGCACAGAACTTAGGCGGCGGTTCACCTTGATACGCGGTGTGCGCTGAGGTACTTCATATAGGATACGCGCATTAGTTTGGCGCAGTAGAAAGTTACCACAAAGGTGATGAAAAGAAGGCGTAATTTATTTTTTCTGCCTTTTCCAGGCACTGCGTCGCGCTTCGGTTGTCGCAATTATTTCAACAAATTCTTGTGGTGTTAACAGAATTGTCTCAAGCCCGAAATGCACGCCACTCATTCACTGCTCAACGTAAAAGAGCTGTGCAGCAATGATAACGTTAAATGAATTGACATCTTCTACTTCTGACATCGTTTATCTTGTCACGAATGACAGAAAACACACCTCCTTCCTTTGTAATGTTGCGATTCCGCCGCGTAATCGCGAGGCAAACACTAGAATATTCCTTGACCTGCAGCCGCGAGCGGCGACCATGAGAACCTGCGCGGCATGACGTCAATGGTGGTCTTGTAGAAAGATAGCAAGTTGTGCGACTACCTGCTCGATAAAAGGTAACTTTTCTGTAAATCTTGTCGTTCCAACATAAATATAAATGCGTCAAAAACCTGGCATCTTCGAGAAAACTTTTATTATGCGGAGTTTTATCGGCGCCATCTATCCTGGGTCCACAAAACCCGTCAGCTCTACCTGCTACCGCGAACAGCAGCCAGAAGCCGGAGGAGGGCGGAGGAGGCCGAACCCGGATAAGACTTTCCTCCTTTCACCATGTTGTTCGCGCTAAGCCAGCACGTGGTCACGCGGTCGCGAGCGAATGAGTTCTCGCTGCTCACTGATGGCTCTAGAGAGAGAGCTTCACCGGCACCCTGCGCGACCCCCATTGACGTCACAGCGCACGTGACTCGGAAGATGGTGAAAGAGTTGAGAGGCGCCGAAAACCTCAATATTTGTCCATTCTTTAAAATAAAAACTAGGATACGCAGGCAAACGCGGTTTTTTGTTCTTTACTTCAGAATGGTCGACACACCAACTCCCAAATTATTTTGTAAAAGCACTGAAATTGTTGCACAGATCCTTTAAAGGTGTCATGAGACAATTTTCCAACTTTTTCCTGTTTAGCTTTCCTCCTCAACTCATAAATCGCGCATTGTACCAAACAGTTCAAGAAGACGGAAAGGGGGAGTCCTCTCTTGTCTCGGACCCTCGTTTGTGTACCCGGACACAGCCATTCTCCCCTAGAAGATTAGCCCGCCGCTCATAGCTCGCCGCTCGAAATTCAGACAAAAGTGCTTTCCCCACCCCGTTCACCCCGAAGCTTACAGTACTGTGGAAGCTACGTGCTCGTTGGGCCAGCCACACTTTTGCCGCGTGATGACGCTCTCTCGCGCATACCCACGTGCAGAAAATGAGGTCAGGTGACGAAAGGGAGGCGGCTGATTGGTCCGGCAAGCGCGTAGCTTCCACCTCATTGTCAGCTTAGGGGTGAAGGGAGTAAGTGAGGTCCGGTGTCGTGTGACGTGCGTTTGAACCCGGTGACGCGCTTTGGGGACCGAGGATTTATCAAAGTGAAAAGGTAGAGAGCTTACGAAGAGAAGGAGGTACTAAATAGTCCGCTGTGTTTTCAAATTTTTGTATCCGAAAGTCAGGCTTTTGACTTTCTACCTTTTTTCTTTTGGCCCACTGAACGTTGCGCTATTAGTAAAATCCCAACCTAAATTGATTTATCCCAGCCCAAAATTCGTTTCATGGGCCCTTTAACATGGTCGACATGATTGGTGTCAAGGGCATCCTTTTTTGGAGCAAGGCCGCAATGTACTCGGTACCGCGGCACATGTCGCACTTTCTAAATATATAATTCTCTTCATCAACTTAACACAACGCGGTCGCTAATACTTCTTCAGTGGTATTCTTGAGTCCACTAGCGTGTAGCATCCCCTACAAGTTGTGGTACTGCATGCACACACAGACAGTGTGTGTCCAGCTTGCCTCGGCTAAGACACATTTGGAGACCGCATACTGGCAAAAGTTGAAAATCCACATTTTGGGTTCTAGCCTTTCTTCCATTCTCGGTGCAGTTCTTTTAGCTTCATCAAGAGTAGCCACTTTTGACTGCCGCGCAGCGCACCTTGTTTTACCTGTGAGGAACTATGCGACTGAGTCGTCCTCGGAAAATCTCCTGACAGAAGCCGTCTCGTCTTCTGCCGGAATAGTTTCTTCACCACGTAAAATTCTCGCCTCCATTATGCTTGCTTTCTCGTACGGGACTCTCATCAACGGCTGCCACGGCTTTATCGATCCTAGCAGACACTGGAACTTCCAAGTCACTTTTATCGGATTGAAAAAAATATTCTTGAGCTGCTTCCTGAACTTGATTAAACTTTTCGGACGTTCCAGGTTGATACAGAAGCATTTTGCACATTGGCAGAGTTTTGCCTTGGAATCACACCGAGAGTAGGGTGGGCGTCCGCAAGTCTCAATGTTACAACGAATGGTCCCCGCCTGTTCTTCACATGGCGAATAAAAGGTTTGCGGCACCATTTAGAAGACACCAAAGATGTATACTGCTTCACAAAAGTCCAGATGTTGTGGCTACAAACTGTGGATTCGTGATCCGGCGAACTTCCAGAACACAATGTGAGTAGGTGACGGTCTACTTCGCTCAGGTCTGCCACACTTGTTATGAACTTCCCTGTAGTCTAGGCAATGTTGTCAACCGCCTGGCCCAAAGAGTACTGAGGAAGTTTGCAGCCCCCCCCCCCCAAAAAAAAAAAGTTATTATAGCAATAAGAAAAAGTAGCCGCAGTTATCTGGTTTCACACTTTGGAGAAACACGACGATATTATTGCGAAAAGCGTGCCGAAAATCCCCACAAAATCACAGGCCAAGCAGTATTTAAAGGGAAGAGTGCTAGTTTCAATTGATCTATTTGAACCATATCGAGCATCTTCGCGAAACAAGGAACGCCCTTGATAATACTAGCTCCTATGCAGAAATAGAATGCAAAGTACCTCAACACTTCTGCCTGAAGGCTCCGAAACAGCTGAACGATTTGCAGCTGCAGAATGGCTCATTTTGTCAAAATTGTGAAAGCTCAGTGCTTTCGGTGAAGCTCACGCATTTCTTGCAGGAGAAATTACAAGGTAACCAGCGTCAGGCTCCTCGGCAGACAGGTGATGTATTATCTGCATTGAAGCCGGAGGGGGAGCATCTATACCGGTACTGATTACGCGAACTTTATTTTAAATAAAATACATTATCTGGCGTAAAATGGTGGGCGTCTGCTTGACCAAACGAACACTTTGACTACGTCGAGACGGAGGTTACTAGGCTATAGCTATGCTCCGTCTCACCCTACGATGAACCAGGGCCTGAAGGCTGGCGGGCGAAGCACTGCCTCAGAAAAGCTGGCATCCGCATTGCAAAAGAGTACGCGAGAGAAATTTCAGAAATTTCGATGCTCAGAGTACGAAGGGCACTACTCTTATGGATATGCTTCTCCGTTGTGATAGCGCGCTATTTTATATTGGTTAAGTAGAGGTACATGGTATTTACTTTTATAAACATTCATGCCATATTTTGTGAACATGTCATCTGTTTAGAAAAGTTGGATGGCGCACAAGCAATACTGACATAAAGTCATTTTGACAAATCCGTAACAATTCAATCCAATCGAATATTTTTCTACGTACGTTAACCCGTATCTGACTTCCGCACGTGGTCCGTGCATACACTCCAGGGTCAAAATCTCAACCCGACTCAGTTTAATTTCTTAATGGCCACTGATTCTGAGCACGGGTTCTGCTTCGCCACATCGCTTCCAGACGATATTTAGTCCCTTCAGTAGTCTTCAGCAGTAGCTAGCACACGGAGCCGCCGCGATGCCCGATAAGCAGACGAAGAACTCGACTCCGCATGACGCGTCTTGGCGCACTGATATGTAACACGGAGTAAATATACCACGTGGTTTCTAACAGGATAGTGTTTGGACCCGGCGGCTTCTAGCAGTGAGTTTTAATCTGTCGTAGGACGAGACGGAGCATAGCAGCTTGCACTCCGGATTCGATAAAGCCCGTTGCCTGCCTGTTGCGCAGAGACGTAGCCGCATGAAACCACTCCGCGCAATGTGGCGGATACCGACACCAAAAAATATTTTCTCGCTTAAAAAATAGGCAGCGACCTTGACCTTCGAAGTCCGATAATACATGAAATGCACTATAAGGAATTGGCGAGGGAATTGGTGTGTCACGTGACCTATACTTTCCCGCTAAATTTAGCGGAGAAACTGAATTGCTGTATAGGTTCCGGGATGTCAGGTCACGTGACATCGATTTCTCCCGCTAAATTTAGCAGAGAAACTTAATCAGTGTCTAGGTCACAAGATGTAGGCTTTCAAGTTAAACGTACTGGGTAACTGAATTGGTTTATTGGTCGCGCGATGTCAAAATCCCGCTAAATTTAGCGGGAACACTGAATTGATGTTTTTGCCAAGAAACGTAAATTTTCCCACTATGTTTAGCGGGAAAACTGAGTTGACGTATAGGTCGCGTGCCGTTAATTTCCACAAGCTGTGTAGCTTGAGTTTGAAACAGAATGAACGTTTATTATCCAAGAATAAAAAAAGATTCAACTTTCGAGAGTCCGACTCCTTGCTATACGGCAGCCCCTCCCTTAGCATCTTCATTCTTGCGTGGCGATGGAGTGTGATAATGGAGTTGGTGGGGTCCTCGTATGCATCCTCCTAGTCCTCGTTTGGCCACGTTGGCCATGAAGAACTTGATGATCTTGGTCCTGCGATGGGTGTCGCCCGAGGGGTGCGTCGATTCTCTAAAACTCGATGGTTTTTTGAGGAATACGGAAGCACTGCCCTGGCCTACTCTCTCGGTGCTTCTACAGCCTTGCACTTCCAGAAAAAATGTTCCTCTTTGGGAATCAACTCTTCTTCCTTACACCGCTTGCAGCTTGGGTCTGGCTACAGAGAGTAGGGTTGGCACGTTTGAGTAGTTCTAATTCCAATATGTATTTTGATTCTCGGTGATATCACTCCGCCGGTGCGATGATCTCTGCGGTGCTGCACTAACTGCCCCGAGTTGAAGATCTTCTCGGGCATTGGCTATTCTTCCCGATTGGCTTCCTTTGTGGCTTTCAGCAGAGCGTTTTTAAGTTTCTTGGCGTCCCCGGGGTTCTCTTTCATTGGGTCGTAGGAGTTGTAATTTTTCTGTATTTTCTCGTCGGCGCTCGACGCCCTGCTCAGCGGAGACGGTGACGCGAGGATTCTCATCCCCTGCTGTTCGGCTTTGTGGGCCTTCAAGTTTCCAGGGATGTCTCCGTGTCCCGCTGTCCATCGTAGACTGACCCTTGCTCCGTGTTCGTGGTAGGGCTTTATCGCAGTGACGTTTATGAATGCTCACGATAGGGCTTGCGGTTGGCTTGTGCCTCTTCAGATCCGCGATCGCTGCATGCGAGTCCGAGAACACGACGAGTTTTTCGGTCTTGTCTTCTAAATCTCCGAAGGTTTCTAATGCTGGTAGAATCTGATTTTCTTCGGCTACGGCAGCGGTGATGTCACCTATTTGGCTCCGACTCGCCACTTTCGCAGATTCCAGGGTGTTGTCGGTGTAGATCTGTGGTTATGAGCCATTGATGTTTCGCGGAACCCTTGTGGATCGTCGGAGATGATGGAGAACCCTGATCGTTGTGAGGTGAAGTAAAAGGAACAGGTTATGATAGTGATATAAAGGGGCGGTGCAACGATATTCAATTGAATTGTTTTCTCTTTACAATAGCTTACTTGCACGAGTGGGACTCAAGGACACTCGCACGCAACGCCACTGGCCAAAAAAGTCCTTTGTTACGGTTTAACTTCGAGCACATAAGAGAGCGTTTTTATTCAATCTCTGGTTCGCAAAACTTGATGCCGTAGTTGGGCGGTCGCAGCACCGCTCAGTGACGATATATGAATAAAGCTCATAGATTGGACTCGAGCATCACGTGGGCACTCGATTTGGGCTTGTGAAAATCGATAGCTCGTGAAGCATTTGGGTAGTGGCCAGTGTCCAATCGCTGCAATGACGACAATAGGCGAACCATAACAGTGTCCGAAGATCATTGCGTGTCCTGTGCCTTGCCAACACCAGGCGCGTGGCTATGATTAACATTGAAAGCATAAAATCGGCTCCAGATCACGTCACCGCTTGTTCTGGCTGCGAGTTGAGGGGTGAACGCTACTCTTGTCCTTTAAAATATTTCTGCCACATCGATTGCGTGTGGTGAAAAAAGAACGGGTGTTTTACATGTCATTGAAGTCAGGGATCCGTTCTAAGCATTATATGCGCAAAGTACAGAAATCGTTTCATCGCCCTTTTAAAAGAACGGATATTGCCGCGCGCGTAGCTGGCCAAGTAGGCAGCGAGCGCATCGCCTAACGGTTATCGCACCTGCCTCCCACGCGAAAATCCAGGGTTTGATTCCTGGGAGTGCGTGTATTGTGTTTATTCCTGCAATTTATTGTTCTGGAAAATTCAAGAATCATGTTGCTTGTTCAAGATCCGAATGTTCTACGCGTCGAGACCTTCTACGACGATTATTCCAGAAGCCCACGCGTGTACAAAGGGGCTCTGCGTGGCCAGCCGGGGTCAGTCTCGCCCCAGCGCTCGATCCTGCGGTTTCGCCGACATCGACGCCCGCGACGATTTCCTGTTACCTTCTGTTTTCTTTTAATTTGGGCACAAGTTCGCCCCATTAAACATTTAGTTTGGGCACAAGTTCGCCCCAACGATAGCGTGACCAGCTTTGTTGAGGATGTCCTGTGGCTAAGTGCCCGAGCCGATCCGGAGGCCGCCGAGGAAAAGAAACTTCGAGTCCTAATGCGTGGCGTCAAGGCAGAAATTTTCGGAGGCCTGGTCCGCAACCCCCCGACGACCGTCGATGTTTTTGTGAGTGAAGCCACCAACATCGAGCGCGCACTGACGGCCCGAGCAAGCCACTACCACCGAATCGCCGGCGCGCCTGCTGCTACAACTGTCGCTGCTTCCCTTCTGGACCTGAATACCAGCGGTTCCGACAGCCTTCGGGAGATCGTTCGTGAAGTCGTCCGGGAAGAACTCCGCAAGATACTTCCCGCTGCGGATCGCCCGTCCTCACTGTCGCTCGCCGAGGTCGTCCGAGAGGAAGTTCACCGAGCCTTCCAACCTGAGGTTCCGATCAACACGACGACACCAGAGGAACCGACTTTCAGCTACGCCGCCATGGCCCGACGACCGCCGCAAGCTAACCGCCAGGCCACGGCGCCACACCGACGAGACCCTCCGATGCCACAGTATCCTCGACGCCAGGAAGGACAAGTCCAGGACGTTCGCCCGGAGCAACCCTCGCCGAGGAAGACCGACGTGTGGCGAGCGGCCGACCGACGCCCGCTCTGCTACCACTGCGGGGAAGCCGACCACACCTACCGCAGCTGCCCCTACCGTCGACTTGGGCTGCGTGGTTTCCACCCGAACGACCCACGCCCGAGGTACGGCGAACGTCCTCGCGATATCGAGGAGTACCTCCGACACTCGCCCTCTTCAGTGCCGTCTCTCCGCCGTGAATCTCGCTCGCCATCGCCCAGACGTTCAGCGTCTCCAGCGCCACGACCCCGCCGAGAGAGCCTGTCTCCCCTGCTGTCGCCGGGAAAACCAAGTGCGGCAACGCCTAGAGGTGGCGTTGCCGAAGTCGACCGAAGCAAAGAGCCTCCAAGAACGACGGAGCGCTCGCACTCTCCCGACGCTCCGCATCACATTGACGCGCCTGCGTCGGTGTCCAACAACCTAAACGTTATTATCGACGGCCACGACGCATCGGCACTCGTGGACACAGGAGCAGACTATTCAGTCATGAGTGGGAGGCTCTCTCGCCGCCTGCGAAAAGTTACGACGCCCTGGGGAGGACCACAAATTCGAACCGCCGGAGGACACCTTATCACGCCCGTCGGAAGTTGCACTGCTCGCGTCGAAATTCACGGCGAAACGTGCCCTGTGAAATTCGTCGTTTTACAAGACTGTTCTAGAGATGTCATTCTCGGCATGGACTTTCTGTGTGAATACGGCGCCGTCATCGACCTGGGTGAGAACAGATTGACGCTGCGGAAGCCTGTTCCGCCTTCAGAGAAACCCCAAACAGCGTCAACCGCCGTCCGAGTCACCGCCGGCCACGTGAACCTGCCGCCGCGATCAAGTGTTGTCGTACCCGTCGTGACCGATACAGCTACCTGCGGCGAAGTTGTCCTGGAAGGCAACCTTCAGATTTCTCCTGGGGAGAGGAATCGGCGTTGCAAGAGGAGTGGCTGAACTTCAGGATGGGCGCACCGTGGTCCTCGTGACGAACTTCCGACAAGAAACGCAACACCTCACGAAAGGTGCCGCTGTGGGCCACGTCGAGGAACTTCGAAACTCCGCCGAAATCGCCGCGATCGCTGACGAATCATCGCCACCTCAGCAAGACATTGCGCCGCCAGCGCAGCTCGACATCGACCCGAAGCTTCCAGGCCCGAAACGACGACAGCTGATTGACCTCCTCGCCGAATACAGCGACTGCTTCGCGAAGTCGTCGAAGGTGCGCCAAACCGCCGTTGCGAAGCATCGCATCGTTACCGAGGACGACGCGCTCCCTGTGCACCGATCGCCGTACAGAGTCTCCGTAAAAGAAAGGGAGGTCATTCAAGAGCAAGTGCAAGAAATGCTGAACGACGACATCATCCAGCCTTCAAGCAGTCCGTGGGCCTCTCCAGTCGTGCTTGTCAAGAAGAAGGACGGAACGCTTAGGTTCTGCGTGGACTACCGACAGCTGAACGCGGTAACCAAGAAAGACGTCTATCCACTCCCCCGCATCGATGACACGCTAGACCGGCTGCGCCACTCCCGGTACTTTTCATCGATGGATCTGAAGAGCGGTTACTGGCAGATCGAAGTCGACGAACGGGACCGAGAGAAGACAGCTTTCGTCACGCCGGATGGACTGTACGAGTTCAAGGTGATGCCCTTCGGACTATGCATGGCGCCAGCAACTTTCCAGCGTGTCACGGACACCGTACTGGCAGGACTGAAGTGGCAGAGCTGTCTTGTCTACCTTGACGACGCCGTTGTGTTTTCAAGTGACTTCGACGAGCACTTACGACGACTCCGAGCTGTCCTCCAAGCCATACAGACCGCACGACTCACCATTAAGCCGTCCAAGTGCCGGTTCGCCTATGACGAACTGAAGTTCCTAGGCCACGTGGTTAGCAATGACGGCGTCCGCCCAGACCCCGAGAAGACTCGCGCCGTTGCGGCATTTCCAGCGCCTTCAGACAAGAAGGCCGCGCGAAGATTCCTTGGACTTTGTGCCTACTACCGACGCTTCGTTCGGGATTTCGCAAGGATTTCCGCACCGCTCACAAAACTTACGAAGGACGCCGAGAAGTTCGAATGGGCCGAGGAGCAGCAGCACGCATTCGACGAGCTGAAGCAACGACTCCAGACTCCTCCTGTTCTTGGACACTTCGATCAAGATGCGGAAACCGAAATTCATACGGACGCAAGTAAAGAAGGACTTGGCGCAGTACTGGTTCAAGTGCAAGAAGGCACCGAGCGAGTCATCGCCTACGCAAGTCGGACACTGTCCAAAGCGGAGAGAAATTACTCCACGACTGAAAAAGAATGTCTTGCGGTAGTCTGGGCCATCACGAAGTTTCGCCCGTACTTATACGGGAGCCCTTTCCGCGTTGTCACAGACCACCACTCGCTCTGCTGGCTTGCGAACCTAAAGGACCCTTCAGGACGTCTCGCTCGATGGAGCCTCCGACTGCAGGAGTTCAACATGACAGTGGTCTACAAGTCAGGCCGCAAGCACAGCGAGGCCGATTGCCTGTCCAGAGCCCCTGTCGATACATCCCCCGGTAGCAGCGACGACGATGACGACGAGTGCTTCCTAGGCGCGGTGAACACCGACGACATGGCTCGACGTCAAAGAGACGATCCTGAGTTGCGCGCCCTAATCGAGCACCTCGAAGGACGAGGGGTACTATCCCGCGTGTCTTCTTGAGAGCCCTGCCGACCTTCGTCCTCCGACAAGGTGTGCTCTACAAGGAGAACTTCGGAGACAACAGCTAGCCATGGCTGCTGGTAATCCCTGCCGACCTTAGGGAGGAGATCTTCCAAGCCTGTCGCGAGGACCCAACGGCTGGGCACCTTGGCTACAGCAGGACGCTCGCCAGGATTCGAGAAAAATACTACTGGCCAAGGCTACCGAAGACCGTTCACCTCTACACTCGATCATGCCACGAGTGTCAGCGACGCAAGAAACCGCCGACGAAGCCGTCAGGACTTCTGCATCCGATTGCTCCCCCGTCTACGCCGTTCCAGCAGATCGGAATGGATTTACTTGGCCCTTTCCCGCCGTCAACGTAACGATGCACTTTTTAAAGGGGAAGTAATGCCGCGCGCGCAGCTGGCCAAATAGACAGCGCGCGCGTG